>VYZQ01062407.1:51964-70189 GCA_013400655.1 Mystacornis crossleyi | reverse complement strand
CTGCGTCGTCTACCATCTGGATTACCTTACTTTGGAGTGTGCTCGGGAAGGAGACAAAGAACTCACGGGGATCGGCAAAGTCTGCCTGCAGACCTAGCCGTACCCATCCCGGTGTCGTCGGTGACAAGGAAGCCGGGTCATCGGAGGAGCTCCTCCAAACAGCCTCCACCGCAACAACTTCCCTCAGTGCTGAGAATTCTGAAAATCTATTTACTTGGTGGGGTGGAAGTAGAACAGAATTTTTGCTTCTTATAGAGAAGTGGAAAAATGCATTCTTCTCTGCTATATTTCCTAAATAAATATGCACGATTTTTTCAAGGTCAGTGCCAAATTTGTTACATTCTGTAACAAAGTAGTAAATCTAATTAACTAATTAATAAATTTTAAAGAAAGTGATGAGCAGCAGAAGAATGATGGTCATTCCTTCAAAACTGTGATGGCATCAGATATGTCTTGCTATACTGTGTGCATTTGCTTAGCTTCATTGTAAATCAGGCTATTTGATCTCCTCCCTTTTATGCATATTGTAATTCCTGGAGGAAAATTCATAGCTGGGGTATGTACATCTATTAGAGAAGCTTCTCTTTGGAAGCTGATGTATTTGAGGACATGGTATTGTTTTGACTGTAGGTTTAATGTTTATGGTCTAATGTTTATGGTCTAATGTTTATGGTTATGGAAGGTCTAAATTATGATTTGTCAGCATAATTAGATATCCATCCATTAAAATAATTATCTCATTCCATTGTCATTGCCTTTTTAAAACCAGCTTCTTTGTCCATAATTTTCTTATTGCTATTATAAAGCATAAGACTGCAACAGCGCATCAGCATAAAATTCCCTTTGGGCTGCTGTGCTCCTGTAATTCTGACGATGAAGGCGTCAAGTGAATGTGAGCTGACTTTACATACTTGATAGCAGTAAAATCACTAACCAAAAAGCATGAACATTTTGAATAGCTGAGTGAACTGTTCCTCTTCATGTCTTTTAGAAAATTTAACCCTTTTCAAAAACAAAATCCAGATCCATTCCTGCATCTTTGCTTTTCCTCAGTAATCTGCTTGCATGGAACAAATTCATTAATTGAAACAAAGCATCAAGAAACAAACAGCCACTTTTTCTTGCTGTGTTCATTCTGAATCAAGCACATGTTGATTCTTGGTAAAAAAGTCATATGCCAATGCTATAAAAATATCCATAAAACTGACAGCCTATTTCATCGCCTCTCCCACAGCTGTTTTCACCATTGTTATATTTCATTAAAGAAAACAATATATGAAGTACAAAGCCCTTGAAAAAATAAAGAAAATAATATTATTCATACAATATATTTGACAAAAGGGAGTTATAAAAAACTGAGATGTAATAAAGGATCTTTTTTTGACAGAAGCAGATGTCTAGATAAAATGTCAGTTTGAATAACTAAAATAGAAAAAATAATTTCTGCAATTCCAAGTATAGGACTTTGTTAGTAAAAGTTTAAGGGGATAAATTAAGACTTCATTTTATTTTAAAAATCATTATATACCCGCCAAAATCCTAATAATAATAATAATAAGTGTACTCAGGAAAGCCTTAAAAATCTGAAATCACCTGCATTATATCTACCATCACCTAGTTATGTATATTATGCCTGAAATGGAGACAATTACACAAGCCATACTTCAGGCAATTAAGCTCTACCACCACCACTGGTAGTCAAAGCAGGTGGTCAGAGCCATTTAAAACCAGTTGTCCCTTCTACTTGCATTAATATTATGAGTTTTACGTGTTAAAACTTTTTCACACTGTGAATGAAACTGCTCTTCATTACAGTAAATGAAATGAAACATCAGCTATTTCATGTTACCAGCTAAAACAGAAACCATCATCCAAAGTGCTGGTACTCAGCACTACCCCAAACTCAGACAAACTAAATTACACATGCACTAACACGGCAGCTGGCTGTCCCCTGCTTGATGGATGAATCCCATTTGGAGTACTGCATCCAGCTCTGGGGCACCCAAGATGAAAAGGGTGTGGATTTCTTACAGCAAGTCCAGAGGAGGGGCACGAAGACAATCAGAGATGGAGCACCTCTGCTGTAAAGAGAGGCTGGGAGAGCTGGGGTTCAGCAGGAGGGGAGACTTTAGAGCAGCCTTGCTGTACCTAAAGGGGACCTAGGAAAATCTGGACAGGGAGTTTATATGAAAGCCTGTAGTGACAGGACAAAAGGAAATGGCTTTAACTGGAAGAAAGCAGGTTTATATTACATACTGCAAAGATATTTTTGGTGTTAGGGATTCCCCATTTCTTTAAGAGTTGGATGGGGCTTTGAGCAGTCTGGTCCAATGGAATCTAGGTCATACCCATAGAAGGGGGATTGGAACTAGATGATCTTTTAGGTCCTTTCCAAACCAAAGCATTCTGTGATTCTATGAATGTTTCTGAGTGAAAGAGGAGAAAAGCTGTGGATATGACAGTGAAAATCAAAACCATAGTGAGAACAAATACATTGAGAATAAATTTGGAACATAGACCTGAAACTTGTAGAAAGGTTTTAAATGAAGTCCTGGATGAAGGAGTATTACATGAGGTGTTAACAACCCTTCCTTCTGTACTTGACTTACGGTGTATTCAGAGAATAAAGGTTTCCAATTTTTTCAGAAATATGAAGGAATGGATCAAAAATTATCAATATCATTTTAGTGTCATTATTGGGGCCCCATAAAGTAACCATAAGGTATTTGATTTACCTTATAAATTTTATTTGAAAGGTCTGATATTAAGAAACAGAACTAAGACAAATTAAAAAAAAAAAAAGCCAAATAAAACCCCCAGACACATAGCATTGCACTACCTTATCCATAATGATTTTATAATATTTCAGGAAACACTCTTCTCTGACAACATTTTCATTTCTGGCTTTCAATTTTCATCTGTGTTCTAGGTTCATCTGATATTTGCTTGGGTAGAAAATCTGAAGATGGTGGTAATGGAATGGTAATTATAAGTATGGTAAAAGTAGGTTTTACACAATCTTAAGAAGTATTAACCATCTTCATTTATCTAATAAAAATCTCATCTTAAGCACGTCAATCTGAAAACATTATCAGCTGTTGTAATGAAAAGCTTTGTAGACTGGTGGGAGAACTTTCATATTTTTCATATTCCTGCCATAGTTAAACATCAATATTTGCATATAAGAAGAAAAAAGTTGTGACAGGTACTAAAAGAAAAAGGTATGGCAGAATTTATACTAACTTAGATGAAAATATGGGAATTGGATGCCTGAAAGAGAAAGATGAACAGAGGCAGAAAAATCAGAAAGATAAAATATTTGTTATCCCAGTTAAATGCTGTACTAAGGAATTATGGGTTGATCTTGCATATGGCAAAAGCAGGTTTAGGCTTTGTAACCAGGATCAGAATTGTTCTCTGGCTTAACAAGGCAGTTAAGCATAGGAATACACTGTAATATTATACTTGTGAATAGTCCTGGTGACTTCCAAAGGTCTTGCTTCAAAGTTTTTTGGAATTATTGATAGCATTTCCTTTGGCTGCAGGGCTTTAAAGCCTAAGTATTGACTGAGGAGGTAGAGAATGCTGCCTGCACTCTGCCACGTGTATTTACTCTGCCTTTCCTGTTCCTCTTAAAAAACCCTCAAATTTTATAGAAAGATAAAATTGAGTATGTTCTTACAGTCAGATCAACCAGGGTGTAATTTCTTAGTCCTGTTTATACTTTCATTTCATTTCTCAGTAAAATAGAGCAAGTTATTTGATATTTAAGACAAATAAATCTTCTGTATCTGGATGTCGTGGTTTGATGCTGGTTTAAATGCCAAATGCATGAAGTCTTATTATGTGCATAAGGGGAGAATGGATTTATTGAGGAAAATGTAAAGAAACTTCGGGGCAAAACAAGGTTTACACTTAAATAGTTGCAGTATAAAAGAAAGTTTATTATTAACAGAATGGAAAAAAAAAGAACTGATAAGAAATTAAAGCAAACATTTAAAACACTTTTTCTTTCCCAATGCTTTTCCCTTTACCATAAACCTTTCACAAGTGAAAACAAAACAAGAACATGGTATTTTGGTCAGAGTTGTACTTTTTAAAGAGTCTATTTATGTTTTAGGAAAAAAGGTTTCTTCTATTGTGCCATAGAATTTTCACAAATCGAGTCCCGCCGGGAGAAAATCTGTTGAAGTGAAAAAAAAGTATCTTTCCCATGAATCTTTCACAGTCTTCTCACACTGCCAAGTCACGGGCCATAAGAGAAAACAGAGTTTTAATTTTTTAAGGATGAGTTATCTCAGTTTGAAAGCAAAAATTATCTACTTCAAGTCTCTAACAGCTTTTCACAACTTCTATTTGGCCTGGCATGGGCCTTTCTTTAAAGTCACAAGCTGCACAAAAATTTCTCATCCGCCTAGTTTTATTCCGAATAGATTACAGCCCTTTCTATGGCTTTGCAAGAAGCATTTTAAGCTTCATGCCAAAAAGCGCAGCAGCCCTCTTCTCCCGCTGCTATAGCTGCCTTCTGACATGATCTCGTCCCCTTCCCTTCTGTTTCTGACCTTGGAACCGCCATGTTCAGTTTCATTCCATGTGACTTTACTTTTCTCTTCTTTCCATGCTGACTGGAAAGAAAAGGCGTCTTTGTTGGTTGTGGTGTAGTGTTTCTACAGTTTGGTGAGAGCTGTGCTGGATGTAAAGGTGCCCTGCAAGCCTCGCCATTCCTGGTATGGGATTTCGGCAGCTTTAGATCTCTGACCACGTGGCTTCGGTGACACGCTGCCTGCAGAGCGAGCCCTGGGAGTTGAAGGTCAGCCCTGTGCTGCCGCTGCCGCACTGAGAAACTGAGAGGAGCCCAGCTCGAACCCGAGCCTGGGCCCTCCAGAGATGAGAGCCTGCCCCATGCCAGCGCCACACCGAGGGGCAGGGCCTGGCCTGGAGCTGGGCCTGGGCCCCTCCACTCTCGGCCACCCCTCGGCTCTTGAGCCCAGAGACCAAGACGAATGTCCCGCGCTGCACAGGCTTTTTATATGCAAAAATTGCAAAAGTGATTGGCTCAAAAGCCTGTCAATCAACCCAGGTTCAACCCACTACACTGGAGATTATTGATTCTGGGAAAAGTTATTATTATAATATTGGATATATGATTTTGACAATGAAATACGTAATTTTTTTAGTACTTCTGGCAAGGAAATGGATTCAATATTCCTAAACGCTTAGAAAGGTTAAGAAATGAAATGCAAACGTGTTTCTCTTTTAAGCCAGTACATTTCCATCTAAACTGAAGTGAAAAAGCCAGTATCTTGGATGTCTTCATATTCACACAATACATAATATGAAAAACAGCATTCCCAGCACATTTGTTCTTTCTTTTCCAGTTCATTTACTTTTCGTCTATAAGCCTATTTGGAGCTTCTATTACACAGTGAATGATTTTCCAATTTATGCAACATTCACTGACATTTTACTTACTGTCTGTAATTAAAAGAACACTTCCTTTGTCTTTAAAGTAATTTTTTATTGTCATAATTATGGTTATGTCTTAATCCTGCTTAATTTTATGGGAATTTTAATTCTGTGGATGGGATAGGAGTTTGTTCCGCCTTCTTGGCATTACACTGGGACAGAAATGGAAGACCTTCATTTATCTTCATAAAAGATTGATTGAAAGATCCTTTAACAGTGTGTACTTCATCCACATCTTCAGTTTTGATCAGAAAGCCTGTCTGTGTGGTAGGACTTGTTCCACTAGCAGCCTTAACTCTGAATAGAGTTTGCATTCAGGAGCAAATGTGGGAATCCAAGAGATGCCAGTGTTACTCCATGTGCATGCATGGACAGAAGTGCTGGTAAACACCTGCTCCATCCTCCATGAGCCTCATGTTTGCCAAATCTTGCCTCCTGAGCATACCTTTTATGTACTTGCATATATTGAGTATTCCTGTTGATAGCCTGTTTATATTCTAAGTAGCACAGGAGCTGTTGCTCTGAGTTATGTAGTTATTTTTTCATGTTTTCCATTCTCTTTTTTTTTTGGTGTTCTGGTATCAGACCTGGACAAAAACGTGGAGTAAGTATCGGCTTTAAAGTGACTGCTTGCCTGTGCAAAGATGAAAATCATGGAGGCTCCCTTCATTTCCAATGTATGAAAAAGGAATACTGCACTTCCTCTGCCACTACCTTTCATACAGATTTAAGAAAACAAGAATAAAGGATTGTTTTTTTCTAGAAGAGGCAGCTATGCCACAGTCCACTGGCCCTGTTTTTCTATCCCCCATCCCCAGTGGGATTGATGTTTAGGATGGTCCAGCTCAACAAAAATCCCAATTACTTTCTCAAAAGTGAGCCAAATCAAAGATCAACTAGTGTTGTGCTAGCAAACTCTTTGAATAAAGGCCCATTTCTCTTCTACTGGAGATGTGTATAGTTCTGTGGGGGTGACAGATTTGTTTTCAATTTGCTTCACAGTGCTTTCATTCCATAAGTGCTTTTAGCTGTGAGTGACTGTGGGAGGCATGTAACAGAATTATTTAAAATTTCAGAAAGCAATTCTGCTAACAAATTAAATTAACTGCAGATTGTTGCACTGAGAATTCTGACACTGTGCCCTTTAGTGGTGGAACTGCTAGCAGGGATGTGTTGCCTAAGTAACTAGTTTTAATTTACTTGTTTGGACATTTGTATGGAACTTAGATGTAGCAACCCTTACCCAATCTGTCTTGTGCATTCTGGCACACTTCTGATTGTTCTATTTTTTGGTTCATGAGATTTTGTTCTAAGGCTGACTTTCCAGATTTAGCATTATTTTTCTGTGACTTTCCAGTTTTAGCTTTATTTTCTGTTGCATTTTGATTTTTAAAACCTCCTCTCCGTTTATTTGTTAAATCATTTCCACTCTTGTATAATTGAGTCTCTGCCAGAAATATGGCCAATTTTCATGGGAAATACACTGTCATTTGTGCTTAATGGGCGTTAAAAATATCTTTCCAAGACTCTTAAAGATGCATCTAAACATTAATAAATCCCATCTTTATGATAGCATTAGGAAGACAGAGTTTAAGACAAATTTTGTCTTAAACAGAGTTTAAGACAAAAGCAAATTGTTCTGATCATCTGGTCTGACTGTCCACAATAATTTAAAGCAGCAGTTTTCCATCAGTAGTACATATAATTATGTTCCTTTTGCATATAGGGGTACTAAAGATTGCACTTCCCTGAAAGTCACAAGTTAGGAGTTAGAAACAAAGTTTTCAGCCTCGTTCTCCTAACCAACAAAGTGTATTTTCTCTCAAAACACTCTATGTCTATTAAGCCCTGGGAAACCAGTTCCATCATATAAAACTAAATACAAAATTGAACCCTAAACTGGGGCCTGGTTGATTTTGCCAGTAGGTTTTGACCTTGTTTTATTCTCAAGAATTCCAGAGAAAATTTATTTCTACAGCTGTTGATTACACTGTCAGAAGGTAATTTATTACCAGAAAGAAAGAAGAAAGTTTTCACTTAAATTCCCATCTTCAAAACCGCCTAAGAGTTCATATGTTGGAATGGAAGATACCATACTGTATTTGATGCAAACCACCAGTTTTTCCCTTCCATCAAGATGAATAGTTTTTTGCTAATTGTTTTTGTAGTGGTTTAGTTCGTATTTTCGCCTTTCTGTGAGATGAGAACAGGCAGGAATACAAAGCAGGCACCAAACTTTAAAGAATATAATGAAGTTTATTGCTACAACTAAAAGTAAACTGGAATAAAAAGGAATTAAAGCAAATTAACCCCCTTTTTCTCCAGCACCTCCTCCATCAACCTATAATATAAAGACACAAACTTAAAATTATTTAAGTCAGTTTGCCACTCTATAACAATCCTTGGTCAGTCCATTTAGAGAGAGAAGTCTCTTGCTCACGCTATGGAACCTTGCCACAAGAACAATCTTCTCATGGCATCCACGTCACAGCACAACTGCCCTCTGGGGTGGGTTTGTGTTGACATGTGAGAGTCCCTTCCCTCGATTATAGCTTTTCCACAACTGTATTTGGGGGTTCACCTTTAGCTATGGAGGGTACAAGTTTAAGGATAAGCAATTCCAGAAAAACAAAAGTTCTCTTCATCTATCTCCAGGATAAACCCCCCTCGCTATAGAGAGAAAACCTGGGGAAAAAAAGTCTTAAGTCCTTCTATAGGTAGCTCCTCTCATGAGAGCAGGGCCGAGGTGGGCACTCCTTCAGGCCTCCACCTCAGTATGAAGCAGTCCAGGAAAAAAGAAGAGAAAAAAATATCTGAAATCATCTTCATCTCTAGGAACAGAGGTTTTCTGATTCACCTCATCTATCCTTTGTAACACATTCAGCTGGAAAGCTCTTTCCCCCCATCCCCCCAAAAAAGCTTATAATGAAATTACAAGGGAGTCTTTAATATATCTGAGTCCATCACCATAGGTTTACAAAAGAATTTCAGCTTCTAGCATCTCCTCTATCTCTTCCCTCTAGGCTTCAGCCCTTTCTTCTGTGTCTTTACCTTTGCAGGTTTCATATCTCCGAGGAAAAAACTTACAGCACTGAAGGGGTTAATCTTCCTGTGCCGGGACCTTGAAAACTGCACCTTATCTTTCTCTGGTGCTGAAGCGGTCAGCTTCAGCTATGCAGCTGCTTGCGGCCAGAATTGTTTTTCGGAGTGAAGGGGGGCATCTCAGCCCACATTGCTGAGCAGCAGCTTGGGGGCTGTGGTCTGGCCTGCCACCCCTGGGCCCAGCGGCCAGGAGAGGCCAGCCCTCATGGGGTCGGGGGCTGTAGGTCCAACCCCCCACCCCTGGGGCTGAAGGGAGAAAGGCCATGGCCCCGCGGCGGAGCTGGACCATGGCCTGGCCTGGTCTCCCACCAGGCCACACAGGTTCGTGCAGGTAGGGCCCAGCAGGGCCCCGCCGGGCCCTCAGTTACCTCTGCCAACACCGGAACAGCAAGAGAGTGATTTCCTCCTTGTCCCTCTTTAAATGCTGTATTTTACAGAGGCGTAACCCTTTTCTCAGTGGCTCAAGAGAGCTGTCAATATTCAAATTTGTTAATTGATTGGTTCTATGAATTTCTGGAGGAAGTTATACATCTGTTGCAGCCACATCACTTCCCCAAAGAAAGAGAGCCAAAAGAAAAAAAAAAACCTGAAGAGCAGGGAGGGTGCCAATCCATCTATTGTGCTAGAACTTATAATTTCAAAATAAAGCCTGAGCTATTAACTGAAAACCTAATGTCTTTCTCACCTAGGCTTTTGCTCTGTGGTGGTGCTTTGTTCCCGTCCCTTCTCTGAACACCTCTAGACAAACACTAACCATCGCCATGATCTCTCTGAATTTTCTTTAGAAAAACTTACTTTGCTGCTATGATGTCACAGGCAAAAAGAAAATGAGAAAAAGTTTGTTTACTGCTTGTCATCACTGCTCTTTTCCAGTCTAATAATGCTTAGAGCACACATTTCACAGTGCGTTGGTAGATTTGTACCACAAACTTGTATTCTGCCTGCTTTTTTGGTATACATCTTCAGCCATTGTTGTGAACATTTCCTTTGTGCCACCAGGGCTGAAATGCATTAGTATCTGTCAGGCGCTGTTTGCTTGTCTCCCGTGGTAAGAGTCAGCTATGTCAAAGCTGTCCATGGTTTATGTCACAGGAATTACTGTAGCAAGAACTGGCACCTTGCTGGCAGCAGCCTCACCAGAAGAACAAAGGAACCGAAGAACGATAAAGTCTGAAGTAAACTGACAAAAATCTAAAGGAGCTCTGACATTTTAAATGTCTTGAGAATCTGTTTCAGGGACATTGCTAACTTCTGGCTCACACGTGTGAAGTGGCAATAGGTAAGGTGAATGCTCATCATTGTACTTGGTATATTCTGTTTAACTGGACAGGTGATGATACTTTATCTAACTTTGTTTGTTAGCAGAAAACTTCTGCTATTAAAACTTAATTTTAAGGTAAGCTTGTCTAGGTACATATGTACAGAGCAATCTGAATTTACTAATAATTTCATCTCAAATTTTGGAGTTTTTTTCTATGATCTTGTCAGATTTTTTTAAAAATGAATTTCCATTAACAATTGTTTCTCCTAATCATACTAGAACATTGAAGATGGACTCTAGTGTATAGTCTGTATTTACCACATATCCAGAAAATAATTAACTGCTTGTTATAAAGTAATTTCTATCTGCTTGTGAAACATTCCACTGGACTTCTACCTCCTCCACAACTGTAAATTTACCTGACATTAAGTTATGCAACTATTCTTTGATAAGTTAATTCATTTATACATAATCCATGCTAAAAATATAATTTTCCTGCAGTAAAGGATATCCACTCATTTATTTATTGTCTTGAGAATTTTCTTTCCAAAATAGAATAGTAATAAGCAGTAAATCAATTAATATACATTTACCAATCATTGAAAATTAACTGTTTAGGGTAGAGCTCTGACTACCTGTGATTACTCTTTGATTTCTGATTTTTTTGTCCTATTAAGGTTATGCTCAAATTGCTTCAGTATTATATGAAATCCTCATATATCCTTGGTTGCAGTCAGTGAGGCTTTTGACCTTATAAAGACAAGCAGAAGGCTCATTAATCAGTAGGTTTTTACTGGGAATAGGAACCCAGTGATACCCAGTGAGTCTCAGTGATAGGTACTGCATCTTGAAGGTTTTGAAACTGTAGATTTGAAATTATGTGCCACTGGTGGAAAACACCACTCAATTTTACTGAAAGGGCTCACAGAATAGGTCCAGATGATATATATGGTGAGGCTGAGGATAAAAAAGTAAAATATTAAATTCTTTTCAATCCTTTTTCATAACCCACTATGTAAGATATTTGATATAGAGTCACAGGCTGTAGCCTTCATGTCAATTTGACAGCACAGATCTCAGAGCTCATCAAGGCTTGCCTTGCCCTGTTTGAGCTTGTTTAAACAATATTATACAGGCCAATTCATCGTAGTCCCATTTTAACATAAGCTCTGTGATAATTGCTCTGCAGCAAATGTCTGAAAAATGTATACATTCCCTGAACAAACAACAGCCATTTACTTCACCTGAGGATGAGGGAGGCATTGGATAACTCTCATACTTCACTTGGGTACCAAGGAGAAGGAAGAAAGCTCTTGCAAGAAAGTGTGCTAAATTGGACCCAAATGCATACTAGACCAACAACGAAGACTCTCTGAATTATGCCCCAAAAAGGGCATAGTTGCCCTTCTGGTGCAGACTTCAGGTTGTTGATAACCTGACTGAATACTCCCCCATTCTTCTTGAGGGAGATTGAAGCTGCTGATTTTAAGACCCAGAAGACCATTGTAGAGATGAGCACAAGAGGAAGAAAAGAGTTAGACACTTACGATGTCATGTACATCAACTCGATTAATGAGGATTTTCTTAGATAACTTGGACTATTTAAACAGAAATTGTGTTGTTTAAAATTCTTAGGTCTACATTTATGTGTTTCCCTATTCCTCATAGAAATTTTTGAGTGTAACAACTTTATATATTTAAGATTTAAATTATTTGTTACTGAAATATGGCACTGGAGTTGGTGAAACAATTCCGTCTCTTTTAGTGTGGTGGAAAGTTTATCCTTTGGGTCAAACTTTTGGCGTAACTTAGAAATTCTCAAGACTCAAGTTTTTCTTGAATGTTTTGATAACATTCAGCTAAAATCTTCATTAGAACTGTTTATTTAGCTGCTACTTATATATTGAAAAAAATACAGATAGGAATTTGTTCACTCAGGTGAGTTGTCTTTCTGATGTGGTACATACCTAGCTCACAGCCGCTGTCTAGAATTTTAAATTGGTAAGGAAAAGCAATAAAAGTTTGTTTGGCATACTTGAAATAACCTCTCATTATCTATAAACACCATACTCATTTTAAACTTTGTAATTCAACAGAAGCATTCAATAAGTCTGATAAGGATTGAAAACTATTGCTGCTGATGATAGGCGGTACCAAACTGTGAAAAACAGCAATCATGTAAACTTTGAAAACAAATGCTGGGTGATTCAAAATCTCAGTCACAACTTTGCCAGCTGCAGTCTGCAAATGTGTGGTGCATTTCAGGGAGGAGGAGATAAAATGAGAAAATATTTATTTTTTCTCTAATTTTGATACACTCAACTGCATTCAAAGCAGTTCTGGAAGTAGTTTTTCTTGCTGCAGGACAACCCCCATGGTGGTAGACCCATGTCATGGCGGTTTCTCTGACCCTGGTACTCCAAGACTACAAGCTTTTTCAAGAAAACAAAATCTATCATGTTTCTAGGAAGCTTGTAGATAAAACCATGCTGGTTTTTTTTTTCCTAAGAGAGCAGCTGAAATCTTGTCACTTTAATGCAGGTGTAGGGGATCACTACCTGATGAATCACATAGAGATACACAGCAGTCTGAGTAGGAACTGTAGAGGAAGAATAGGAAATTGGGAAGATTTAGAGTTTGCATGGTAGACTAAGGTATTTAGGAGTTTGGGGTTGTGAGTGGGATTTTCTTGTTTTATTTGTTTGTTGGTTTGGAATTTTTTCTGTGATTGGAGAGAATACTGTGTTTACTTCAACCACCAGGGGCTTGTCTAGTTTGCCAGCTACACCCCCTTTTCCTAGAAGAGATCAGGATGTTTAGGGTTATTTTGTGTCATTGGGAGATGGAAATAGAAGTATGGGGTGTTTCTGATTCACTCCCTATCTGGGGTGGTTCTAGAAGTATCTGGAGCAGTTTCAATGTCCCTCTGAGCTATATCTACCGCTGCTGCTTTATGAGAGTTTTTATAGTATTGGAAAAATGTCCATGTCTTAGTGGCAGCCGGCTTAGGAAGGACATAAGAAGGTTTGTTTGTTTGTATGTTCTGTTTGTTCATTTCTTCACTTATCCCATTGATCTCTCACTGTAAACAAAGTCACCCAAAGTACAAAGCAACATGAACAAGTTTATAAGAGCTGCAAGGAAAGTTCTAACATTTTGGTGATCTATGAGAATGTACTACATTTCATATTAACTCGATAATGCATCTAGACTCAGATTCATTTTCTTAGGTTTAAGGATTAAATGAATATCTAGATCTAAATTTTTTTTTATAATGATAGAATAAAAGATAGTAAAGAAATGAATAACAGTGATAGAATATTTCCTACAGTTCCTTGAAATGTGAAACTGCTCTCAGTAAAACAACTCCAATTGAAAAGTGATTACTCTAAATAAAATTTTTAATATGTCTTGGTTAATTTAAGTATAACTATGCATTTTAGACTTAGGATAGAGCTGTTTTATTGAGACAGAACAGAGTTATCCTGTGACTCATTTTGTTTTTCCAAGTAAAGCGTGTACTCTGAAGTTTTACATGATTTCATTAGAAGTGTTACGCTACTATCGTTAATCTCCTGTTTTAATTCCTAGGACTTTTCGCAAAGCATGTGCCTTTATTGCATAAAGTTGAACTTCATATTAATTGCATTGAAAGTGTGTTTCAAAGGACCTGTTCTCTGTTGAGGATGTCATCCTTTCATCTAATATCTCTGAAAATCCGAGCTGGCGAATATCCCTCTCTTATTTTAGTGGCATATTATTTCTTTGAAGATCAAGATATTGCCGTTGTATTGAAGGTTGACTTACAACTGATGGAGAAAGGTTACTCAGGATCATTAGTTTCTACTTAGCCTTATTTATCAGAGGGTATCAGAGAAATTCAGAAATTTTCAGATCACTTAATAGTTTATGTATGAGGAAATTGAGATAAAGGGGAGTTTTGACCAAGAAAGATTTGTAATAACATACCTCCTATCTCTTTTTCAGGAATAATTTCTAGAAATAAGTAGAGCAAGCATGACTGATTGGAAATCTTCAGGAGCAGTGTCACGCCAGAGATGTCCTAAGGACAAAATCAATAATAAAGGAAAGTTTGGTGGATAAGGGGTTTTTATTTTTAGCCTAGTTACTGAGGTATATACTTCGTTGAGACTTTCTCTAGATCTTAGCAGCCTAATTTTAAGCTCTTGGGCATGTGGATGTGTTTCAGGACTAAAGATGAATATTGCTGGAGACACAAACCTGGGCTGTGCTGATTTAGATCCAGTTATGGGAGATGAGCCCAGGGATATTGTTTTCTTCCAGACTTCTCCCTGATCTAGCTGTTTTTTGTAACTAATGTTGTGTATGACAGAAGCAGACAGACCATTGGAAGGGTCTTTATTTGCCCTCATAGCATGCTTAGAAGTGATACCAAAGGGTAAGCTTATCTTACTGTTAAAAATCATCAGGCATCTCTAAGGGGGTTATTTCACTCAGAGATAGACCTCTTTGGGTGGTTTGCCCTGAGAAGGGGTTTATCTGTCTGTGCTACCTGTAATGCCTTTGGTTGGTGCCCCAGTCTCTGGCAGCCAAAGTTAGGATAGATGAGTTGATATGGATAAAAGAACTGCTTAATTTGGTTCAGGTTTAATTTTTATGATACACTTTTTTCACCAAACTTTGAAAGAAAACTAGATCTATTTATGTTCCTTAAGACGAAGGGAAGGCCAGCTCTTGTTCCAAGAGTTGTTAAGCATACTTAGCACATTAATGTTTTTGTTCTAATGAGGGCTGCATTATTGAAAGAAATGTTCCAACAATCCCTGCACACTGAGTGACGTGGAGCAGAGCAACCACAGAGAGTGTGAAATGGATACCCTTACATGTGACTAGAGCAGAGGATGAACTCTGGGAACACTCCTTGGCCATTGATGGGTGTTTCTTCCATGGGACCAGTCTGGAGCTAGTTTGAGTTAAACACCTTATGAAACAGGCGTAGCCATTTTATGTAATAGTTCACACCACGTAACGCATCAGATCCTCTGCCTTGTGGGCTTCACTCTCCTGTGAGACAGTGCTACTTGCTGTAGGTCCATTGCAGGGAGCAGGGAGCTGCTTATAGGAGAGAACAGAACCAAAATGCTTGGTAGAATGATGTGATTGAAGAAAGATGATGTGGGAGCAGTACATGCTGAAACCCGCTGGAAGTCTATGGTGTGCAAAGCAAATGCTGAGAAAATCTTTATTCCATTCTTATTTCCCCGAAGAAGCACATAGCAGGCAGGAGGTAGAAATGCTTCTGCATGATCAAAGTTTATGCCAGTTAACAGTTTTGCCTTCTAATAGCATATTGCTTTATGGACTAGAAACACTTTTGGAAATCTTTTTAGCCCCCTTCTTACTTTGCAGTTTGGAGAAAGAAGGGCAGTTCTTGACAGTTCAGAAACGAAATAGTTTTTTTCTTCAAACTCTAAGTGCAGAGACAGTTTATAGTACGTGGTATACACAGGGATTTTAGTATCTCCCACTGAATATTTTCTCTACTTTCTCTTTATCAGCGCCTGTGATCTCCTCTTGAATTTTATATGGTCTGTCATTACAAAGATGGAAAATATGCTACCAAATTGCTTCCTGAAGTGTAATTTTTTTTCAGCCTCCAATGATCTAGGACTTTGACTGGATTATATCTAGTTCATCATACCTTTTCCTAATAATATGGATTTTTTTCCTTTACTAGTTGTAACTATGGTGCTCATGTTGTACACTGATCAATGCATTAACTTTGGTTTTGACCTCTCAATTGATTTTACTAATTTCTTTTAGGAAACGGAGACGAGTGATAAGAACACTTGCCCAGAACCCTTTTTAATCAAATGTATTGATATCTTAGTCCTTTTTCAAGGTAACTATTGCATTAGTGCCACTTAACTGGAAGCAGATGCTGTGCAATTATTGCCTTTCACATCAAAGTAAAAAATTCTGTCAATTCTTGTTAAAAATGGATCAGTTTGGGGTAACTGTGATTACTTGACTTTCTGCTACTGTACAGAAGTCTTTCAGTTGCAATTTGATGATTTAAAATTAGATGCCTAAGGCATCATTTTCATATGATAATATGAATAGCATAGTTTTGGGAAGGGGCTCTCAGAATTACATCTTGTCTGAATATTTGGGAATTATTTCAAAAATACTGTTTTGATGGTTTTATTACCAGGTGGCTAAAATTGTTCTTGCATAAAAAATTTTAGAGGATTTTTTAAAAACTAGTGATGTTTACTAAAACTCTAGTTTAGAAGAAAAGGAGATAAATGTTAAAGATTTATACACTGGCACAGTACTATTCTACAGTCTGACCACATTAAATAAAAACAAAAGCAGGTTATAAGATTGCCATTAAAAAACATTATGTTAAACTTAATGAAGTTGTGATTGCTCTAAAAGGGTGACTTTGTTCTACTTTATAAGACTTTTCCTGAAAGAAAATATTTGCAGCAAAATTTGAACATGTTTTCAGATGGTGAAGCTCATAGCCCAGTTTTTTAGTTTTTCCCTCTGTTTCATTGTTGATAATTGGCTATACAAAAAGCTAAAGGAGAATTGCTAATGCAATCCATTTTCTGCTTAAGCAAATAACTTTCTGTTCACATGAAAAATGGACTTAAAAATGCAAAAATTTTCTGGCCCTGTTTCAGAGCCTGTTTAGATTTCTTTCTAAGACTTACCTTTTAAAACTCCTAGATTAAATACCTGCAAATTTGTCAACAGATTTAGTTAAGCTGAAGGCTGAGTGGGCAATCTTTTTCACTTACATGAAATGTGTTTTGTCTTGCCTTAAATGAAATTAATTAGGGTAAGCCAGAAAAACCCAGCTTTGATGTAAATTCAAGCAATTTTCTATTTTAACATTTTTTTTCCTTTTAAAAAACTGCTTGTTTGCTAAAGTAACTTTGAAAATAGACATAGTGTCTGGCTCTGCTTGCTTTCCTTTTAGTCTTCATTTTTTCCACAATATTTCTCTAGTGCTTTAAAAAATACCCTTTGATTAGTGCAAATCTTCTGCTTTTCTTGACTTTCTGCACATTTTTGCCAGTTTATGCTTTTAATTCTCTCTCTCTGACTCCTTTTTGGTTTTCAGGGTATTTGCTGTTCAGTACTTGAAGTATTTGTCCTTTTGACATTCCCTGAAAGTCCTTTGCTTCTGAGTCATCTTCTTGTTCCTTTTTAGATGATTCTCAGAGATATAAAAACCTTTGTTGTTCCTATTCCTAGTCAACAAGAGGGCTGAATTGTTGCAGTCATCAAGAAACTCTCCTCACATGTACATAGCCAAACACTTGCNAAAATCTCCAGACCTGCTGGCATCAGTTACTTTTTATGAGCTGCCACTTGGGATATTTTTTTCATCTCACTATTCCTATTAAAGGAGTGCCATGCTTAGATGATTGCCGGACTTATTTTGTCTAGTTTTCACCTTCACTTTCCTTGGGCGAATATTGTCCTTTAACNAAAAAAAAAAAAGAGACCTTTTCTTTGATTTTGCACTTTCTGTTAGACCTTCACTGAAATACTTTTCCCCTTATTCACTAAAAATCCATGGATTATACCCTAAATATTCCTGAATATTTCATGCATTTTTCATTTATTTCCACTCATAACAGATTTTATTGTGGTTTTGACTTGTTTGGGTTATGTGAATTTGCTTGTTATTAATGTTTTAGAGCATATTATACTGGAAATGGATAACAGTTCCTGTAAAAATTACCCTTTGACTCAGAATGCCTGTATATAGATTTATACTACAGGCAGAGCAGTACAACAATTGAGAACAATGCAGTGGGAGATTTAATAAAATTAAAGAAACCTGGAAGACAGGGAAATCCTATTATTGTGAAGTTCATCAGTGTGAGAGGGAGTTTTAGAAGATATAGAGGAAAAGAAGAAATAAAATAGAATATTATATATTGGAGAAAATGAAAGCAGCTGAATAGCAGAAATATTTAAGATTTTACAAATGTAGTATTGTTAAAATATATGACATAGGTTTTTCTGGGTTTTGTTGGTTTTTTTAATATAAACTTCTAGTCTAAGCTGTACTTACAGAATGGAAGAAAACAATTCAATGATATGCATTCTTGAGGAATATATATATATATCTCAATGAACTCTTAATTAATTTAGTCATAGATCTGCTTTTCATCAGGAAGTTTTCCAAACAGCTCTACGGCCTGAGGACAAAGCATTAAAATAAAGCAGAGAAAATAATGTCCACAGAAATAATGATGAAAAGGGCGGAGTTGAACCAAATGAGCTGGAAAATGCTTTCTAAGCAGAACGGGAACCTTTGTCACAATAAACATGTTCCTGCCTCTGGTGTTGGAGATAATAGGAAGTTGCATCAGACCTTGCACTTCTCG
>VYZQ01062407.1:0-35945 GCA_013400655.1 Mystacornis crossleyi | reverse complement strand
CAGAGCGCCATTTCTAACATCCCCGTTCCCGGGGGGGTCTGGATCCGGGTTACTGAGCCCCGGGGGAACGGGGAGTTATGTGAGAACAAAGACAATGAGGCTGCGGACACTCTCTCCTGGGCAGGATTCTTGTAGGTGTTTACTGGATCGTCGCCGACAGGAAAGAGCCCCCCGAGGGGGGTTCTCTGTGGTGTTTTTATCTCCGAAAGGTGCGGGGGAGAAGACCAGGGCCGGGTTTCATTACGTAGCTAGGGAAGGAGCAGGGGCCTGCTCTGGGGAGAGGTATGGGCATAGGGATAGGGTTCATACAGAAATAATACCATTCAGTGCCATGCAAAACTAACTCTTTGTGCATTACTACACTTGATTTTTAAGCCAGCTTCTTTTAGCTGCTTGGATTTCTGCAGATAAAAGG
The DNA here is from genome assembly GCA_013400655.1 of Mystacornis crossleyi. Lineage (NCBI taxonomy): Eukaryota > Metazoa > Chordata > Aves > Passeriformes > Timaliidae > Mystacornis > Mystacornis crossleyi. The sequence goes on along the minus strand of VYZQ01062407.1, from coordinate 35,530 downwards.
CTGGTATGAAATGGAAAAAAAAATGCATTTCTAAATTCTAGAAACCTGTGTACTTGTTTAACCAGTTCCTGCAGGAGGCTGTAGATCGTCTGTAAAAATATATTGAGTTTTTCAACAAAGTTCTTCTAAAGCAAAAAAAAAATTAAACCAAAAAAACTGAGCTGTAGAGATGAAAGAGTGTCTCAGAGATGGAAAAGGAAAAAAAGGAAACTGATGTATGTACTCACCATATCTTATAAATCCAGGTGTTAAACTTACCTTACACCCCACCTGTTGAACTGCATCCTGTGGCTTACAGATTGAGCTGCTGCACTGTTAAGTGCCTCAGGTATATTCTAATAAGAGCCAGTTCTTATCCTGTGTTTCCTCATTAGGAGAAGTCAACTTCATTAGGTGAAATCTAAATGGCTCACAGCAGCCAAAAACAGGGTCAAAGAATCTTAATTTTCTCCCTGAAAGAGGAATGTTACTACTGAACATTTTCCAATAATTAAAACAAAAGGTCAGACTAACGGTTGGTTGAATTTGAAATCATTTTTTCTCTTGTCCTTATGGAATATCTGGACAAGTAGAATTTGAATGAAAACCACTTTAATTTCATGAAATTCTCAGTTAAAACTTGCATTTTTAATGTACCCTTCATGATTTTTAATCCCAATATAAATGCACATAAAAGATGACCTGTGTGTTTGTATTCATCAGTATGACTGTGCTTTTAGGGTTGTGAGTCAAGAATCTAAAATTTTTGTGCTTTCAGGAGTTCCTTGATACAAACTGTGACAGTTAAATATAAAAGTAATTTCATTATAAGTTGTTTCTCCCCTTCTATCCCTCCCCTGTCTCCCAAACTGTCCTCCTTCAGTCTGTTTTCCAGTTCTGCTGAAGACTAAATTTCATCCACTGAAAAAAATTCAACTAAAACCCTATCTTCAGTATAGCAATTTAAGATACTCTAGAGTTTGTAGTTTCCCCAACAGCTGCCAAATAGTTTGTTATCACTCAAAACCCCCACAGTTCTTTACTATACATTTGAATGTGGGCTGCAGAAAAAAAAAAAAAAAAAGATACTTTGGCTGTAAAATAGCAAATATTGAAGTTAGTTTTTGAAACACACTTAATGCAAAATCTCCTTTAATTATACCTTTAGTAGACCTTCTGTTCAAAGGTTTCATATTCTTATCCAACTGGCTGCTCTGCAGAATTCCCTCTCAACTCCCAAAGAATTATATCTGTGAAGAACCCCACTAAGACTGTTCCTCTGATCTCTTCATAGAGATGAAAGCAAAGAGCTCTAAGGCATGAAAGTGGAATGCTCGAAGGGAAAATGAGGCTTTTGTCCTCCTTAAGTCACTTGTAACGCAGAAGTGACAAAGCCTCACTGCAAAGTTATGAGGTTTTTTCAGGAAACTGAAGTATATATATTACTTATAATGTATAAATTTTGACAAAAATCCAGTATGGATACTTCAGCTGAAAAAATCTTAAACTTAATTCCTTAGTTAATTCTAATCCTGCAAAGATGTAGCCTTTAATATTATAGGAGCAGGTATTTGAGATGAACTGCTTCAGGGATGGGAGTCAGAAAATTCAAAATACTAACTTACTGTTGTCTGACATGCTGTGGAATTAAGAGCTGGAAAATGGGTATTTTGTCAAAACAAACAAAACCCCAAAAATGCCTAAAACTAAGTTTAAAGAACCCCACAGAATGACTCAAAATGTTCTGTATCAATACTTCAAAAGTGTTAAAAGAAGATCTTGATTCCTTTTGAAAGAATTTGCAACTTCTTTTGCATGTTGAAATTTGACAAAATCCATCCTTTTCTAGACCCTTGTGGAATTTTGCATTTTCCATGGGAAATAAGTTTTTGACAAGCTCTTTGTCACATAATACACATAGTTTGAAAAAAGTGCACATTTATTCAGCCCTGGAAGAAGGAAGAAATGAAAGGTTTGCCGCACTGTCTGGACAGGCCACTTCACTGAGGGGTCAGTAAAGTGAATAATACGTCTCTCAGATGAAGGGGACAGTAACTATGTATATTGACCTGAAATTGTTTTCTCTATACAGTTAGGAATCTCTATGTTTTCTCTGAGGTATCCTGACTGCTATTTAATAGTGTGTCTTAACCAGGAGATTACCTTTCCCCTGCAATCACATTAAGAAATGGAACTTCCATTATCATAGTTCAATCCTGCTTAAAATCCTGACCATCGCCGAAGACAACTAGATTAGTCAGGCATGCTGTGCCCTTAAAAAAGCTCTTGAAAATATGTGGTGATACATTCAGAGCCTTTCTGTCTCTAAGAAGAAGTATTCTGTTACAAGTATTGTGAAGATGCTGCTGAATTTAACCGCTCAGTTAAAAGTGATTTTTCTGTACTATCATCTAGAAAAGTAAATAGATATTTCTTATTACATGTCAGTTTTTATGTTACCTGGCAGCTCTTTCTGCGGAATTGAATTCATGAACATTGTGATGACTGGCTAACACAAATAGCACTCCATTGCTTTGAAAGAAGCATCTTGTCTTGAGGAAATTATTTCTTAGAATAATTAAAGATGGCAGGCTGAAATACTGGACAGCAATCAGGGATACACAGGGCTTTTGAAGTAACCTTTTGAAGAAGCAAAAATGTCGAGGAGTTTAATGAGCATATTTTTCTAATGGGGAATAGCCTCATAAATAATGACTTCTTAAGAAGTGATTGTTTTTCTTTGTCTTTTAGCACCACAGGTTTCCAATTTTGAGCTTGGCATATGCCAGTGGCACTCAGGCCAGCCAGCTGAGCCTGCTCAGTGGGCACAGCTGCAGGCCAGGCACAAGACTGCCTCCTGTTCCTTCCTGAAGGATTGGAGCAACAAGACTGAAAGTGGGGATTTAATTTAACTCAAAATAACTAGCTGTCATGAAGAATATAGTGCTTTTTAGGGCAACATGGTGCCCCAATGCCAAAACAGAACAAAACTACAAAAAGTAATTTTATGTATTTTTACTTAAATTAGGTTTTGTTTCAGCTGTTTAATAAAGGCATCGTGAGCACTCCTGCTGGTAAGACATGAAATATTTTATTGTAAGAATTAATGAAATTTTTGTCAAGTATTCATGAAATATTTTAACATAAGAATTCCAATATAAACTAATAGCTGACTAATTCTCCAGCTTATTCTTTGTATGAGATCTGTCCAAGAATTTGGTGAAATTAAATTAAATCAAATCAAATCCATCTAAGCCCACAGCCCTTGAGTGTAGTTTTTTTCTGTTTTGTTTTGATTTTGGTACTTGGCAGTTTTACTTGTGTAGTACTACTCTCATTGAGCATATAGTCTGGAATTTCATTTTAAACCTTTTATTAGGGCAACTGTAAATAAAAAAAAAATATTCTACGAAACAGTTTCCTACCCTTAAAACCAATAAAATCAGTCCAGCTGCAATTTTAAGAAGTCAAGAGCATCACTTGTTTTTGAAGTCACTGTGTAGTATGTGTCTATGGGTTTATGGGAAAGGCTTTTGAAAGCTTAATGGATGTAAATCTCTAAGTGTTCTATTGTGAGATGGATTTTTCTTGCCTGCTTGTGTACTGGGACTGCCTTCAGAGGAGTCAAGTAGTGGTAGCTGTAATAGTAAATTCTGATGCAGCTTTGAAGAACTGATATTGTGGAGATTACTGCTTGAACTTTGAACCCACAGAAATGGAGCACATCTCATTGATAGAAGCAGAATGAATGTTAGATATTGTTTTCATTTTTAAAATATTTTTAAAACAAATTATAGCATGCATTTCAATACAATCTAGTCAAACCATAAGTCAAATTATCATTTAATAGCAAGCAAAAGTGCCTGATTGTATACACAACATTAAAATAAACTTTTGCAGGTATGTATAATGGAGAGCATATTGTAAAGCAGATTTTATTCCCCTTGAATGTGAAGAAAAAAGTCACATCATGTTCCAATTTTCACTGCGGTATCTAACAGAAAAAAACTTTTCCTTTGATTTTATTTGAAAAACCTCCCTGAAAGTAGTTGTATCTGTGCCATACCTTAACATGACACCTTAAGGGCTAGTAACAGATATGGACTTCCCTTTTAAGACAATATTGAGAACAGAAAAAATCTGAAATTCTGTAAACGGCTTTCACAGGACTATTTTACAAGCACTGTCTATGGAAAGAGAATGTATTTGGAAATGTTTGCTTTATAGGTGCTTGGGCATTATTAAATGAATATGCAAAGACAGCTGAGTAGGCTGAATTTCCCCAACTGCTTGGGGAAATTCCCTGTGCTTCCAAGTCATAGAAAAAAAAAAGAAAATATGTGAAGAAAAAAGCATCAAAACAATACACAGAATTTAATTAATCATTAACATTGAAAAGTATTGAAAAATCTGAATTGTGATTTCTGACCTCTCAATACATTCAGTATTTCTATTAATGCAGACCTGTTGAGACATAAATGAAGGGGCTGAATATTTAAAAAAAATTTCTAAAAAGTAAAAAAATGGTATACAAACTGAAAAATGCCATGCTTGAGGGCTCAGACTTGAAACGCAAATAGAGCTTGACTAAGCTTTATATTCTGATTTTGATCAAAGCTTCCACTTCTATAAATAGAAGAGAGGTAAGAAACAAAATTATAAAGCAGAGGTCTCGACAATTATATTTAGAAAGAAAATATTTCTTACAGTCTTTGAATAATCCTCCCTTGCTGGTATCCTTAAATTTAATAAAATAATTTCTGTCCTTGGAAGCCTTTTTTCCTCTGTTCCTTTACTGCTTTGTTTCTCTAGTTTTTATTGTAGGTAATTTCTCTATAATTTTTCCCCTTAATTTCTCTAGTGTCGAAAGTTCTTACAAAGGTTTTGTATTCCCCTGCAATACTGTTCAGAAAATACTTTTTTCTTATTTTATTTATTGAGATTTCATATATGCTGTTGTAGTTTCCATAGTTTATGTTTCTTACATTGGATTAAGCTAGTTTCCTACACGTAGGGTAACATTTGTTTAAAAAGAAAAAAAATAAGACAAATTCTCTGCATAAGAAAAGTGAAGATGCAAAAAGAAGTCAAAGGACCAGTATTTCAGATAACCAGTGATAGAAGTCCCTGAATTTTAAACATGCAAATCCAGTGAAACCAATAGATTGTGACTTTACTTCATTAATTTTTTTTTTTTCAATTCAAGATTTCACCCAGGATTTGTGCATTCATGAAAACTCATCTTTAAAGAGAAGAAAAAATGGCAGTTTAGATTTGATGTCTTTTTTCTTCAAAATGGTTGAGTGGGAAGGTTGCAGGGTGTCAGCTCAGAGACTGAACCGTACTCTTCTGGGGAATAGAACTTGCTGGAAAAAAAAAGGTTCCGCCCTGTGGCTCAGCTTAAACTGAAGTCTCAGTTGTCATTCTAACACTAGTAGCATAGATTCAAATTCCTATCATTTTTAAAATAAAAATCCTATGGATTAAAGTGGGACTGATGATATTTGAATCAGAATGTGGTTAAAGTGGAATCAAACATCTGAATATTCATATAGTTTTAGTTTCCAGCACAGTAGGATACAGGCAGGTTCACTAGCCCACCCCAGCTCTGAGAAGGCCCTGGGTCACCTCAGCAGTAATTTGCAAGTTCTGCTTCTTAGTTGAGCCCCAGTGTAGTCTGCTCTTTCTGCAAGACTCAGAAGGTTTTACTTGTGACACAAAAATTTCCTTCAAGACTGAAAGAAAAAAGACTGTTTAACTAAAACCTGTTGAAGTAGCCATGCGGAGAAAATAAAATACTTTATGGGAAGATATTAAAGTCTACATTCTTTATTCTGGCAACTAGACCTGCATCTCAGTTATACGCATCACTGACTTAATAGTCTTACTGCCACTTTTTCAGGAATGAAGTGGCTCTTCTGGAATCCCTGTTCTGCCTCTAGAAACAAGGGGGAGTTTGGCACATCAGAAAGAGAAAGTCATGAAAATTCAAGATAACAAGACATATGGAAAATCAGAGCATAAACACAGCAATATGTTATGCAGTGTACTGTATTGAGGGAAATTCAGACCTTAAGGAAGAGCTGCAAATTTGCAAAAAAAAGAAAGAAAAATGGTCCCAAGCATTAGAAACCTACTACATAAATTTTGTCTAAAAGTAATAATAATGAAAAAAACAAATTGCTTAAAGAGGGGAAACAAGCACTTTAGGAAAGTTTATAGGCCGTCCAGTTAAACTCTGCTCTACTTTTAGGGGCCATAGAGAAGAGGTGAGAAAAAATTTTAAAAGTCAGTTTTCAGTTTCTGTAGTCTTCATTTATGAAAAGGCCTCAATTTGTTCAAGAAGCATCACAATACTTGCATAAAATGTATGCAAGAAGAGTAAGCATCCCTCTTTAGACGTCATTCTGGGTGCTTCACAGGACTTTGGTTTATCTAGTGCTGTGCACTTGCTTTCTTGTCAAAAAATCATGTCAACTCCTCTTTGACCTGCTTTTAAAGATTCGCATACTTGAAAGGAAAGAGGGAAAAGAATTTTAATTATGACTGAGTTCAGAAAATAAAATTGGTTGGTTTTATAATGGCATTAGAGAACTCTGAAGTTAGATAAAGAACCGGTAGCATATCTTTTAGTGTTGTATATTTCTCCTATGCACAAGACAGTAGTCATAGAAGTGTAGATGCTTTACTGGTGTCTGTCAAAGAGAAATCTGTGCTAAATCTATAATATTTCCTTATATCAAGGTTATTTGCTGTGGCATGAAATTAAAAGCTTAATTCCAAGGAAATTGCAAGAATATATTACAGTGTAAATCATTGCATAACACAAAGAGTAAACTGGCAACAAAAGGAAAAGAACATGGTCCTTTATAAAAATTTATAAATTATATCCTTTATAAAAATCAGCATTTTTCTTGTGAAACGACACTTTCTTCCTTCACCTTGAGATTTTGTAACATTTTCATTTGAGATAAGTTGTATTTAGAGAAATAAACACAGAAGCTGCAGACTTAAGATTCTTAATCAGTCCTTGTTTATTATTTTAATAGTTGCTGCAGAAGGCAGCAAAATATTCAGTGACTCAGGAGGCAGGGGAAAGAGCTGATATATTTGGTAAAAAATATTTAGCCTTTTTATTTCTGTAAACTAATAGACACTGTTGAGGGGATGGAGTACTCCTTTAGATCTCTGTAGGAATGCTTTTATAAGGGCCAGTAGGTCAAGAAGAGCACAAATTGCTTTTCTGCTTCAGATGGAAAGACAATATGCTTCCAACATTTTGTTGCAGAAGTTCTAGCTGAGAAGTAAGGACCTTGATTACACGGTGGAGATATGACTGCTTTCTGTAGCAGTAATGCAGACTGGGTTTTGTTTTGTTTTGTTTTTTTTAAGCATTGCTGGTAAAAGCATATTTCCTGGAAACCACAGTGGGAAGAAAGCCCAGTTTCCACACATATTTGTCATTAGATATTGAATGGTTGTAAATGAAAGGAGGCTGAGCTGGGACTTCTTGCAGGTTTTAACATGCAAGGTAAAAACTTTGAGATACTATCAACTGACGCAATTCTTGGTTTCTGGGGCTATCTGTGAGTAAAATGAAGACATATATATATATTTAATAGGAAACAGATGATATCCAAGTCACATCATCAGCATGATGATCAGATTTCATTCTTGCTGGGATGGGTCTTTGGTGTAATTAAGTGAGAGCGGTCCTTAATTTCAAAGACTGAGAAAAAAACCTGTTTTGTGAAAAAGTGACCTTTATTTCCTTTCATTTTTTCTTCAGGCCATTTCGAGTGGTTAGAAGCTAATGACAATGCATTATATGAAAGTGCTTATCTAAACAGCTCCATGTGTCATTGTTCCAGCAAGAACTGCCATTTTCAGTTTCACTACTCCGTGGCAGATAGCAGTGTTCTCAAGGCAGTACTGCTTATCAATCAGGTAAGGAGAAACAGGTGTTCATTTCCAAAAGTTAAGCATATGGCAGCCCAGGTGTTACCAGACAAAATGCAAGAACATACACCTGCTGCTACATGCCTGTCCCCTGCGTTAGTTTGTGCAAAAAGTAACTTGGTACCGTTCCACTGGTCTGTGCAATTGCAAAACCTGGGTGTTCGCCATCTCATCTGTGAACTAATTTGATGGGTGAATGTTCTGCAATAAAACTTCAAGGACAAATCCAGCTATTACAGAATTAAATCAATTTCAGATTTCAGGGGGGAGATTTATAGTAACAGCTTTTCTATCCTTATTCCTGTTGTGGAAATAAGAAACTAGGTATTTTTGTCTATGGAGATATATTAAAAAAGATGTTGTTGACTCAAGATGACTGGAAAGTCCTTGATTAAACACCTGCTTTGCTATGCCCAAGTTTTAGAGCAGTAATTTTTCTATTTTTCTACCTATTAGTACATAAAACAGCCCTGTCAGAACGAAACAGTCAGTAAGCAATGCTATTTCCATCTTTCTTACCTCACTTACCTTGTGAGACTTTCTAATATTAGGATGTTCTCTTTTGAAAGCCTGGTTTAATAGGTTAGTATTGATGTTTTGTACTGCTACTTAATGAAAGCAAGAGCAATAGAGCTGCTCTCATTAAGTTAATGGCTCTCATATCTTGATGCTGGAGTTGAATTCTTACCACCCAGAAATACACATATTTAAAAAATTAGATCCACTTCATTCACAAAGATAAGAAGCTAAAAACCCCAAAATGTAAAACAACCAACAGGTCTTAAAATCAGGACAGATAATGGATATAATTTATTTCTTTCCAACTGTGTCTTTGAGTATTCATGAAAACTACTCCAGGCTTTTGCTCATGTTTCATTTATAAAAACATATAGTTGTATTTTTCTATGACCCATTACTGTGTCAGGGAATTGTAACATAATCACTGTTCTGGTCAGAATACACTGAGTTTTGTGCCATAGTACTTGCCAATAAATTCCCAGGTATGACACTCTTGACAGCCTTGAGATAGAATAGGAATATTGATTTCAGAGGTTCACCTAAGTAGCAACATCAGTGGACGCAATTTAAGAGTTTTCTTTCCCTGAAAACAGAGCAAATTATGTAAGTAAAAATTGTAAGAAAACTGACATCTAAGTTCCCATAGAACTGAGAGCTAGATTGAATTAATTGATAAACTGGTCCTTACATCTGTATTAGAAGAACATTTCCTGGCATTTATTAGATCAGTTCACTCTATTTCCACAGGTTCTTTTAGCCCTTTTGTGTTTTAGGTATTTGTCTTGGGGTGACTTTACGATACCGGGAAAAGATTGAATTTCTCCTTCAATCAGAAGTGTATTTATTGCACATAAACATATTTAAAGCTGATGTAAGTTACTGCAAAATTTGGCAGGAAAAACCTTCCAAAACATATGCTTCTGCTGGTAGCTTCAACACCCTCCCACCCCCCCCACCCCGCACCGACTCATATTTAGGACTTCAACTGAAATGAAGGGAGAGTTGGCTTTTACACAAATTGATACTGCATCATTAGGTTGTTTAGGAAAACCAATGAATTTTCAAAACTAGCCAATACTAAGAAACAGAAGTGAGGGTCGAGTGCTTGTTCCGACCCTGGAAGACAACAAAGCTGCTGTCCTGCAAGCTGTGATTCAAAATAACCTCTCAATTGCGTGTACCTTGCAGTTTCCTTGCACATCCTATCACTACATTTACTGATCAAAACCTCTTGTCTTTGAATAACTCTTGCTAAATCCCAGGACTGACAAGCCTAACACACATGGAGACTGGATTACACTTAATGTACAGTTTTGGTATGTTCTTAGAGGGCAGGTGCCACACATGTTGTAAATTTATCCCTGGCTTTCCTCACCCTTTCAGCAGTGAGGGCAAAGATGAATGAACATATCTTCTAATATAGAAGTTATGGTATCAATCTGAAGAAAGGGAATTTAAATTGCTCTTGGCTCTGAAGAGGATAGGGAAAATGGACTCCTTTTGTCAACAGTAATCTGCTGTTTACTTATATTTAACTTGCAGTCCATGATAACCTGCAGCTTTTCTTCTTTTATTGTTGGCTTGCCAAACTGCTCTTCATTAAACACTACTGCACTTGACCATTTGATTTTTCTTAATTGTGACTCACATGTCTTTGAACTTTGTCTTATTGGTTTGGAACTGGTTTCTGTATACTGAGCGATTTTAAATTCCAACTATGTCTTTCAGAATGCTTGTAATTCGTCCCAATATAGTATTATCCACATTGTTTTAAAATTTATTTTGGATCCCAGTCTCCACACTCCCCAGTCAGTTAGCATTATAATTATATCAGGCTCTGGAACAGACCTCTGCAGAGCTCTATTATATTTTTTTTTTTAGTTTAATAGAAAACTATTGACATCTCCTCTTTGAAATAAGCTCACACTTCTATTTGCACACTCATTTTACAATAATTTCATCTACCCCAAATCACCACAATTTTTTAAAGCATGTGTTATATGAGATTGTTAAAAAGCCTTAATAAAGTGAAGTAACTAATTTTTCAAGTCGGTTTATGATTAAAAAAAAAAAGATTACACTGCTAAACACAACTTGCTCCTCATCAGAAGCCACTAATGCAGGTTTTTCACTTTCTAATTCTCTTACAAGGTTGTTGGCAATTTTTTCCAATGTCTTCAGAGGTGTTCAGCATCTCGGCTATAATTGCATAGCCTATATTTTTCTCTTAACTGTAATATATGTCCTTTTTTCTCCCAATGGTCTAATTTCCTACACATTCTCCTCAGGTTCTCCGAGCTTGGTTTTGATAGTAAGATATTCTTTCCAGTATGTAACCTTTATTTAAAACTTCCTAATTCCATTCCAGTTTTAGTAATTCTGGTTTATATGTGTTTTTAACATTATTCTTCTATTCTGCTCCATGTTTGCATTTCCATTTGGTAATATTAACTGTTCAACTAACATAAAATATTCACAGAATCATAGAATGTCCTGAGTTGGAAAGTACACACTAGGATCATTGAAGTCCGACTCCTGGCCCTGCATAAGACACCCCAGGAGTCACACCCTGTGCCTGAGAGCATTGTCCAAAGGCTTCTTGAGCTCTGTCAGGCTTGGTGCTGTGACCACCGTCCTGGGGAGCTGTTCCAGTGCCCAACCACCCTCTGAGGGAAGAACCTTTTCTTAATATCCAACCTAAACATCTCCTGGCTCAACCTCAGGCCATTCCCTCAGGTCCTGTCACTGGTCACCATAGAAAAGAGATCAGTGCCTGACCCTCCTCTTCCCCTCAAGAGGAAGTTGTAGACTCCAAAGACATCTCCCCTCAGTCTCCTCTTCTCCAGGCTGAACAGAACAAGTGAGCTCAGCAGCTCCTCACATGGCTTCCCCTCAAGGCCCTTCACTTCACCATTTTCAGATCCCTCCTTTGGACACTCTTTAACAGCTTTGTATCTTATTTGTACTGTGGCACCCAAAACTGCCCCCAGCACTCGAGGTGAGGCTGCCCCAGTGCAGAGCAGAGCGGGACAATCCCCTCCCTTGCCCGGCTGGCGATGCTGTGCCTGATGCCCCCCAGGACACACTTGGCCCTCCTGGCTGCCAGGGCACTGCTGGCTCATGTTCAACTTGCCGTGGACCAGGACCCCCAGGTCCCTTTCCGTGGCACTGCTTTCCAGCATCTCATTCCCCAGTTTGTACATTCTATTAACAAAATTAGCCATCTGTTAACAGACAGATAAATTTTAACATTTTCTGGAAAAACTAAAACCAAATAAGATAATGTTGAGTCTATCATTTGCTGTTCATTATTTTTTGTTACTCCCCTTAGGTAATGGACTTATTCTTCTTCCTTTTAGGGTCTTAATCTTTACATCTTGTATGGCTTTAAAAAAATATGGAAATGAAGCAATAGAAGGTAATTTAAACTAATGCTTGTATGTGCAAGCATATTTGTGTCCTAATGCAGTAAAATTTTTCTGTGTGTTCAACAACGCTTGGAAAAGTTGTGTGAGTACACTCCTGCAGAAGGTAAAGTTGATCCATTAGTCATTGTGAACAAATAAGCCTTTGTTCCAAATTACTCTCTGAAAAGAGAAGTAGAGAGAAAATAATGAGTGCAGTTGCACAGCAGTGTATGTATCTGTAGAGAAATGTCAAAAAAAAAAGTATTTTATAAATGGAGAATTTTATATAAAAAGTCATGATTTCTCTTCCGTCCTTCAAATCTGAGTAGCATTATCTCAGAAAAAAAACATTGTGGGGAAAAGGAACATTTTAGCTTTACAAAATGTTGTTTATTGATAGTAATACATCACAGTACGGGGAATAGAGTAAAGGTATCTTGAGCAACTGCTCCCCTGAATCACCAAATTAAATCTTGAAAGAAAGTACTGGAAAAGCAACACCTTCCATATTTTAAAAGAAGGCTAGTGACACAAGGAATGTGCTACTGGCCATTTGTAGCAAAGAGGTGGAAGAATACGACAAGCAGGGTGAAGACAACAAGTATTGTGAGGAAGAGAAATAATATTATTGGCTTATTAGAGATGTATAAAATCAGGAGGTAAAATCTGCTTAAAATATTGGTTTATCTGAGGTGTCTTACAGCTTTCAGTGTAAATAAAAGTCCTAGGTGGTCTGGATACTGTACAGAAAACTCAAGTTTACTGCTACAAGCTATTTTTATTAAAATGAATCTGGGAGAAAAATGATCATGGGGCCAGGTTTCTAAGCTGTTATCTGAACATGAACAAAATTATAGTATCCAGGTGCAACCAGTCAAATACATAGCAAATACAGAGTGTTCCCCAAAAGATATACAAATGTGTTTGAAGGGTTTGTATATGCAGGTGTCTGTAAAAGCAGACATTTAAAACCACAGGCTACGGTTTCAACCTGCCATACAGTATGGCTCCTAGTACATCATCCTTTTCTGGGTCGTATATGTGCCTGATGTAGGCTAATAGATTTCCTTGGGAAGATGAATTGCTTAGTAAAATGAAGCGAGTTTTACACAGAATGAAGTGTCCTCAATACTGAAAGACTTTTGCTGAATATGTTGCATAAACAAGTGGGGAAACATATCTTATGCTGATGAGGAAACTCACAGCTGACTTTTCTTTCTGAAATCAAGTATGTCATGCGCTTTATCCAATTCGATCTCTTCTGTCACTGAGTGTTTGTAATCATGGTATTGTCTTGGCCCTGCCTTGCAGTTTTCCAAAACTGGTCTTTGAACACATGTTCAACAGGGATTTATTCTTCCAGCTTTGCTAATATATCAGAATGGCCTTGGTAGGAGAAGAGCACTAACTGGCTGCACATCACAAATCATATCAGTGTTGTTCTGTTGGTCAGACCTCACAGTCTATCAGCGGTAGACAACAAATTTCTCCTCTCTTTTATATTACAAAACAGGAAAAAAGATAACTGTCCTTGTCTATAGTATTGATAACATTTCACATACCTATCATAACCCCTTTTATTAATCTCTTGTAAGATAAATTGTTTTTAAATTTTCAATTTCTCTTCATACAAGAGACTCTCCATTCCTCTTATCCTGCTTTGCATCTTTTTCTGAACTGCCACTAATTCTGTAATATCCTTTGTGGAAAAGGTATGACCAATACTTTGCAGTTTCCTAAAAATAGTTTCAATATTGATATTTGTAATGGTAAGTCTGTGTCTATGTATAGCCTAGATTAACTTTTCCTGCAGGTTTTTTCTGTCTTTCTGTTTTTGCTCTATTTTGTAACTGCTTCTTGAAAAGATTTTGTGAAGGTATATAAAGTTCAAATTTCTTCCTTCTTTCCTCTGTGTCTCAGTATGTTCCAAGCAGAATCATAACCAGAAACAGAATGAGTGTGAGCTACTTTTGCCAAATTATTGAATCAAAAGGGCTTGGACTGCTTGCATAAAGGGAGCTTTACCATATTTAGCACTCTTGTTGTTATCCTTAGAAGGTGGAATGAAAATGGGAGGATCAAGGTAATTCAGAGCATGAATGAAAGTTGTTAGGTTGTACTCTGTGCACTTGATTTACAGATCTAAAAAATAGTTTTTAGCACAGTGGATTGGGTAATTCTGGCAGACCCAAAATTCAGTTCTAAGAGAACTAAATCTAATTAATTACATGACATAATATAAACAGTTATTTATGAAAAGGAAATTTATGTAGACAACACCATGGAAACATATTGTTAAATTTAGCAATAACATGGCTTAATTTACATATTAATTAACTTTAATTCTAGCAAGTCTACTCCTGATAATTATATTATTAGTCTGTTTAGCCACAGTAAACACGTATTGTTTCCCCTCTCTCCAACAGACCTTAGTGCAAAGATTGCAAATGAATATGAGAAACTCTATTTTCTCACATGGACCAACTTTGTATATAGTGGTTGTTTGGCTGGGAGATGAAAAGATGGAGGACAAAAAATGGCCTTAATAACTTCTGGAGGAATAAAAATTATCTTTATAACATTGTTTTCTACATTTTACAGGAGGAGCATGTCTTATGGGAAACCAACATCATGACTAAGAGGGAATGGGTCAAAGTGAATATAAAGCTACCAATAGGGCTAGAAAATATAAAGGTATGAATGAAAAAGGCACGTCCTCAATTACTGAAGATGCTTTACTTTGTTGTTTGCAAATCTTCTTGGAAGCCTAAAAATTTGTTAAAATGGTGTGTATCTTGAATGTCTTGATATTTTTTCATTGCTTCAATATGAGTAAATCTCTGGTAGTAGCTCAACAAAACATCTACACAAACATGACATGCAGACACTGCTGGACTTAATTAACATGCAAGAAAATGAATAAAAATCTCATCTGATTTTAATTAGTCATCTGAGTCCAACTCAGATATTACCAACTCATTTAAATGTTTATATACTATTAAGTGAGATGATGTAATGATAATCTTTGTGGAACTTCAGTGAAATGATGTAAACCAGTAATTGAGAAGATACCTTCTCCTTGAAATTTCAGGCATAGAGATAAATGCTAAACTGCAACTTCTTAATTCTTATATTAATTTACAATTTCCATTTTAAGTATTTTTTTATTTACACTTTTTTTTTTGTAGTTCTGCAAATAACCATCATATTTCACTGTTTCAGCAATCAGCTGAATATATAATCTCTATGAAAGGACAAAGACTAAGCCCACTGCAGAAGCTGATGTTTTGACAGATGTTAGAAAGAATGCATTTCAGCAAGCTAGTAGGCTTTAAGTGTGTGTTGTTGCCTTTCTCTCCTTTTCCCACAAGGACAATTTTGAATAAAAAAGAAGATGTGCAATTAAGCTACCTTTAGTATCTAAAAATAAATAAACAAAAGCCTGCTCAGGTTATATATGTATAAGGAAGAAAAAACTATGTATTCTTGTACAAAGACTGGAAGGATCCCTTGCACTTCAGGAAGGAAACATACTATCTTTAAATTTATGTTTATTTCATATTTTCAGCACAGCATTCTGCTTTTTGAACTGGTAGAACGATAGTGGAGAGTATTAGAAACCTTTTGTCATTTTGAAGAAATTGTCTCTAGTGGAAGATAATGACACATATAACTTATTTTTTAGAAAGAAAAATGCCTCTTGAGCTTTCACTCCAGCCTAATTCCCAGGCTTGTGTTAGACCCTTGTGTATTCCCAGGAGTGTGTTAGACCTTTCTGCTTATGCTTCAAATCACACTTTCTGTTTTGTGAGATACTCTTACACTGTGCTTAGTTTCCTTCTTTTTGGCAGATACTCTTACACTGTGCTTTCTGACTCTTGCACAAAACTACTTTCTGAGACTCACACTTTGGTCATGTCCCAGCCTGTCAAAACCCACAAATCCATTTTTTATTTATTCCTCCAACATCTACTCTTGTTCCTCCAACATCTACTCTTGTTTCTCAGTGCTTTCTTTTACTGCCACCCTAATCTTTTTGATGAATCCAAGCTTTCTTCCTCCTGCTTGCAGCTTTAGCTCAGGTGAAAGTAACCTGGAGAGCACAAATGGGGTAATTTCATTGCTTTGAGAGCCAGCAGAGCTGGGCTCCACCGTGGCCAGGAGCAACAGATGTTCTTCTGGAATAGTTTTATTGCTGTAAATCAGCTTGTGCTAAATCTGCTCAGAGCAAGATAACTCTGTCAGAGACAGAGATGCTCCTTGAATCTCTGTGTCTATGTCAATAGCAGTAAAATAAGCAGGGCGAGGGCACAGGCCCAAGATTGGTGTGTGATAGTCCAAATAACTGAAACATCAGCATGGTTCCTAGAAAGGTTTTGACCTAAGCAAATTGGCCACCACCCATCCAGTGCCCAGAACAGTTCCAGGATTACAAGCAGGTAGGGACCAACCCCACTGCAGAGACTGGGTACATCCATTTTATTTTACATGATAAAACAGTTATCAGTTGTTAAGTTCTGCTATGATAGTTGGTGTCTCAGGACAGTCTCCAGCCCATTTTATGTACCTGTAACTGGAAATTTTTCTCTAGAGCATCTGCAAAACGAGGTTTTGTAGATATTTCAGAAAGGAAGAGGGAGTCTAGGATATTACATTTCAGGACACCTTTCTAAAACACAGAGACATTACTACTTTTTAGATAAAAGTTTATTAGATTAGTTTTTCTTTAAAATAGACCCCCCCTCCTTTTTTTTTTTTTTCCCTGTATTTCATCCTTGGAATTCATTAAACTTCAGCTTAAAATTTTCTGTAATTTCAACCTGAGATAGTCATAATAAATTTCAGATTCTGACTGGAAATCTATCACGATTCTGCAACAGAAATTATGCAGCACTTTTTACACCTAGAACAGTTTTGTGCAAATAAAAATCAGTTTCACTCTGTTGATTGTTAATGCTGTTAATTATTTTAACTGTAACAATTTACAGCTTGTGTTTAAAGGAACACTCCAGCACAGGGCAAGTTTCATCTGCCTGAGTAGCATCCAGCTCTTGGACGCTGCACCGTCAGAGCCACCAGGTTTCTGCTCCCCGGAAGAACCCACCTGCAGTGATGGGCGGTCCACGGTGCCCAGATCAGCCTGTAACTCTCACCTGGATTGCTCTGATGGCAGCAATGAGGACCCAGCCACCTGCTGTGAGTGAATCCCATTGCTTTGGAGGGAGACTGTGCTGAAGAGTGTTGTGAAACCTAAGCGGTTCCATTCAACAAGTCACTAAAAATTTTTTTTTAATTTATACGGCTTCTTTTCCCCAGAATATTTAATAGAGTACAGATTAGAGAAAATGTTAATAGCATTTCTTCTTTCCATTGCTTTCTGTTTCTCTGTCTGCCCTCAGCACTGTGTTTTAGATACATCTAGTTATTTGTTTCACAATCTGCTTAAATGTACCATAAAACCATATTTTTGCCTAAATGTATTCCCTACATACCACTTTTATAACCTCTACTTCCCTAATTTGCAGTGGAGTGAAATCTGCCTTGGTATTTGCTGTTTGAACAGCTTTCTAATTTAGACAGTTTGTGAATTACTGTCAGAAAATGCATTAACTGACATGATATTTGCACTGTGATGCAAATCACCACAGAAATGGGCCCCAGTTCAGAAGCTACATCTTCTTCATTATATTTGCAGTTGAAGGTAACTTTGTTTAGAAGCCACAGTTTCTACTGTACAATCAAGAATAAAAAGAAAATAATTAAAATAACTGAAAAATATCTGTAAAAGCTCTGAAAAATTTTAGATCTCCATGTGAAATTATCTTTAGAGAACCTTTCATTTTCATAACTACTATTATAGGGCATGCATCTGTATGTATGTTTGCCTGTGGTAGTAACACTTAAGTACATGTTGAAGATAAAAAATACGCACATATTTAACATACTGGTGATATATATTGCTGCTGGGAGGTACCAATTAAAATTTCGTGTATTGCTCAAGGTAGCAGGATGAAAAACATTGATAATGTTTTATTTTCTAATTGCTTGATGAGATTTTAGGAACTATTTGTGACTGAAAGTCTTTTTTTAAGTCATGGTCTGAATCTTTAATTTTTTTTCAATTGCCTAAATAACCATTTGGGAATCATCTCTGAAACAAGTAATATGTGCAAATGGTGAAATAACATTTTAAATAGGAAGGTGTATACTGTTTTATCTCTGGGTAGGATCTAAGCTAACATAAAAGTCCGTAGGGGCTCCCTCTCTGAGAATGCTTTTTGGTTTTTACAAGGCTTGACTGTATGCTGCTAGCTCTGTGTCTGTCCTTTCTCCACTGGTAGGAGCGTGGAGATAAGTTCTTTGGAGGAATGGAATGAAGGTGAATTGTACTTTCAAAACTGGACTTTATTTCTCAGCAATTTAGCGATCCCACTTCATAACAATGAGAGATAATTGTGGTGAACAACTGGAAATAAAAAAAGAAAAATTTTTAGGTTTAAATGGATGAAGAAAAATAATTGTTGCAGTTGAAGGGAGTTTCTAACCATACTACACAAAGTGAAAATAAAGATAACTCCAAACACTTAAAGGCCTGTGTCTTAGACACTGGACACTGACACTGGGAAACCAAAAGATTACAAATTACCTAAATCTACTCAGTATTTTAAAGATCACACTGGGACGCTTGAGAATATTTCTTCCATCATGCTGATGTGTATGAGTCAGAAAAAATGGAGATTGGGCAGAAGAAGGAAAAGTCACAATGGTCTGGTGGTCTCAACACTGTCCTTTGTGGGATCTCCAGAATTAGGGTGCTAGGACAAGGAATGATGAGAGTCACAGTCAGTGCAAAAGCCTCTTCAGTAGCTCTGCCTAGTTTTCCGTTCTCTGCTGCTGCTTCTGCAATTAACTTTGGTTTTGCTACTGGCACTGATTCTCCACTAGGTCCCTTCCAATCAAAGAAACTACGACACTCAGTTGAACGTGAGATGTAGGGATTGTTTGCTTAACTATGTGTTGAGATAGTCACAGTTTGAAGAGGGATCATTTTGTTGGAGCAGTGCACAAAGGTATATCCATCCCCCCAAAAGAGAGTGGGAAAAGGTTTTTTTCTAAAGCATAAATAACCAATAGTAGTTGCTTATTGCTCTTTCTGGATGAGAAGAAGGAGAAGAAAAAAAAAGCCATATTTAAAATAGCAGTAACTATTCTCAAAGTTGGCCCATTTTAATGGATAGTATTGTCTTGGATACTTCCCACACTCCTTTTCAGGAAAGTGGACCCTAATGGAGTTTAGCTGCTCAACAGTTTGGTCAGCTCNAAAAAAAATCCTCATTTATTTTTGTCCTTTATTCTTTTATTCCCATTATATCCATTTTCCACAAGATGTTGATTTTGTCCTCCATGATGTTTAGCGTTCACTATATTTATTCATATTGATTTTCAGTAAAATTTCCTATCTGGTACAGTGATGCATATTTTAGCCTTTACTAGGTCTTTTAGCATCTATCCTTGGACACATCCTCAGTAGTTTCCTTTGATGAAGCGCTCTCAGGTACTGAAAGAACTACAGATCTCCTACTGAATGAAAACAAAGGCAGACAGCTGTTACTTAATGTGAAGGATTCCCCTCTTTTAAGAATCTCTTTGTTTCATTATAATAAGGAATTTAAAAATGATGTTTCTATTTGGTCATTTTGATTTGACATGAATAGTATTATAATAATACAATTTATTACAAGAACAAACACGTATATGTTTTGAAATGCTTCCTAATCTTTCTGCTTAATCTCTGCTCATTTATATAAATAAATATTTAAGTCTACGAGACTTAAAAGTTTCCAAAATTAGAAAACTGTCTAGGAAACACTTATGCACATGAGTAATCCTCTTTGAGTAGTTTTGTTAAAATCAATGAATCTCATGGAGTGACAAGTTGTGAAAGTACTGATTTTACTATTAAATTCTACATTTTCATTATGTCTTTTTGACACCTCTTACTTGTGACCACTTCTAAATTTCTTATTTCACTGAATGATAACAAATTATGAAAACGTAGTTAATATATGCAAAATGAGATACAGTACTTAGATAATTTAAAGGACTATAAAGATCCCTTTCATGCTGATGCCTTTTCTTTATTTACTACCTAATATTAAGGGAGTTTTTCACTAAAAACTGTGTCAAATAACTAATATTTCAAACACTATACTTATTATTATTTTACATTATTTATACACAACCTTCACAACACTTATAAACCCATAAATACAGTGAATCAGTAGCTAGCAGTCCTAGCAACTTGGAAACAAGTCTAGGAAGCACTTGTTATTTTCAAGTAATATCACACTTTGATGCAGCAGTGTTTCTAGAAATTACCTGCTCATCAGCATCCATGTAAATTCAAAATTATTGTAGGGTGGGGTCATCCTACAGGTATTTCTGAAAGAGGATCATTGCCATTTAGCTGAAATAGAAGCTTTCTTAAAACACCCATCTTTATCTCTTCTGATTTTATTCTAGTATTACCTTAAATATTCTCAGCTTCTCATAGGATTTGTATAATTTATTAATATGGAATACGTAGAATGAAGAAAACCTGTATAATTTTAAAGTCATGTACCTTTTACTGCACTTCATTTACAGTATAGCAATTCACAATTGAAAATCCTTGAAATCTTCCACAGCAGATGAATTCAGACGCAAATATTTTTATTAGCATTCAATGTTACAGTGGAAAGAGCACTTTTTACTCTAAAACATTTGTTTTGCTAAACATTTGTGTGTTTTCTGTGACACTGAATTTGCCTGAAATTGTCAGTGTCTGTTCATCGAGCTGGTATGTGCACGTGGAGAACAAGAAGCTACACCCATATTTATTTCACAGGCTTGGTTGCTCACAAGCCCTGTGTAGCACTGCCTTTGTGTTTCACCAGAACAGCTCGAAGTAAACGTGATCTCTGCAGACCAAGCGGTGACATGAGGTTCTCTTAAGCTCTCTTAACCCTATGCAAGGGAACTTTTGCTGAATTTTAAATAGCTGAAGGTCTAAAATAGAGAATTGACTCATTTTCCATTCAAAATGTTAAAAACTTCTCTGTAGTTTGAATCCAGTGAAATCTTCCCAGTGAAATATAAAACATAAGCTCTGGTGCTGAGAACTGCAGTAGGAAGGGACATAATATATCAGAAAAGAGTTATATGTCAAACTTAACTGTAATATAACTACTCAAAAACTATAGGCTGTGCAGGCACTTATTTTGCAGCTATGAATAGTAAAAGATTACCTATAATCACTTGAAGGTTCAGATGTAAATGTTGGATGTTTGATAGGAAAGGCACATTTCCTAAGGTTTATTAATGTTTGAGGAATGAAAAAACACACTGAGAAACTGCCTTACTTGGATTTGGGTTTTAGCCAAAGCACAGAATTTTCTTTCAAGCTTAATTAAACATTTACAAGCACCCCTTAAGTTTTTAGACTTAAGTAGGGATAAAGTTTAAATTTGACTTATTTTGGACAAGTGCATTTCACTCAGTGTTGGAGTCTAGCCGTTCTACAACATATATACACTTTCAAATTGAAGTATCACTTCCATTCCAGTGGCAACACTTGGGTTTGGCAATTGACTCTGGCCAGTGTTTCTGCATGACCAGGTGCTTGTATAGAGCTTTAAATTTCAAGTGAAGAGCATAATGAAAAAATATTTAGCATCTAAAGTGTGGTCAGCATTATCATATTCTATTTCCTCCCCACCACCCAAAAGAAAAAAACCCAAACCAACCATCATCAACAACAAAAAACCAAACCCAACCATGAACAGCAACAAAAAAACTTCAAAGCACATCACCATGAATGTTGTCCCTACTTTATAACTGTGTTCAGACTTGAATAAAGTTTGAAAATATGACTGGACAAAACTAATTTGATTTGGGATTGTGCTTTGCTATGTGTGCATGCCCTCTTTCCCTCTTTTCCCCTACTGCTTATATATCCAGCCTAAAATTGATGTTTATACATTTCTTTCTACAGCTATAGTGTTAGAAGAAATTGTACTACTGGTTACCAATGTAAGAAATTCTGATTTCACCACAACTCTCTTCCTGTTGAACATCAAAGGCAGTGATGGGCTCTGTCTGATCATGCAAAAGCTGTTGTTTTTATTGTGATAACAAGTCGTCTTAAGGTCCTAATACCTCTAGTAAAAAGCAAATAATAATTTTAAAAAAATGTTTCCATGCTAAATATCTTTTAGAGCTGTAAAATATTAGTTATTAGTACCATCTTGATCTTAGTTTTATATTTTGACTTCTTAAACCATTATTTTAACTTCTTCTTCTTTAGTGCCTAAGGGGTCATTTATAGATGTCTTTTTGGATATTACTATGCAGACACTGCAGGCAGCTGTTTATGCAGAAGACCTTTTGTGAGGTTAAGGTAGGCCAGGAAAAAGAGATATTTAAGCAAAGAATGTTTTCCTTTTTTGTATCACATTGGTTCTCTCAAGGCTGCTTCACTAAGGAAAGCAAAATGCCTAGACATAGTATTAATTACCAAAACAGCTTATCTTCGATATCTTCGATACCAATTTGCATATTCAACCTTAACATACTAGCAATTAAAGTCTAATTAAAAAGATACCTTGTGAAAAGCATGACATTTTAATTAAATAAGTCAACCAAGTTTCATTTTTAACTAAATATCCTGCACTGAACAGAAAACCATGCACCACCAAATTTTAACATATATGGTGAAGCCAGATAAGAGACGCTGATATTTGTGGTTTATTTTGTACCTTAAAATTTAGCTGCTCAAATAACCTCTTTGTTCCTGGCAAACTTTACTATTTAGCTTTGCTACAATGGTGCTTAAAGAAAGATGCGTTTCATTTTGATTTTGTGCAATCTGAAAATTGGAGTAACGTGTGATTGTGTCTGAGGCTGATACGATCAGATAAATGTGCTTTTTGAGCACAAAGTGACAAATAGAGTTCGAAAGTAATGGTTGCAATTGCAAAAAGTGACCCCAAGTGTTAAGTGTAGTGCTTTGGGAAGCTGTTCTGGATCAGGAAAGAAAACTCTGAGTATAAAATTTTCTTATAAAAATGATTATTTGTACTCAGTAAATATAAAAGTGTGAGAAATTTTTTATACAATTTAAATTGGTCTAATCCATACCAACTCAGAAAATGGTCTTTTACTTTGCAATAAAAATTTCTAGGCAATCTGAATAATTCATCTATTTAAATCTCATTTTGAAAAATGAATTAAATGAAAGCTCAATTCATCTTTGCTTTTCATATATTTTAAGCTCTAAATATTTTTGATTTTTCTCACACATTCATAACTAAATCACCAGTACAATTCTTCTTTAAAAAATATTTAATATTATTTTTATAATCTCTCGGCAGCCTATGTACAGGTCTTTACTACTGTAGCAGGTCTTTACTGCTACTGTAGCAGGTTCAGTTTGTAACTGGGCAGAAATACCAATTAAGTGTAGTGGTTTTGTTTGTATTTCTTACCTTCTGTGAGATAAGGGATTTGGAGAAATGCAAAGTAGGCTTAAAACTTTAAGGAATATGAAGAGGTTTATTACTAAAAGAATTAAAAGTTAAAAGAAGTAATAAGAAATTAAAGCAAAACCCTCTTTTCCTCCAGCACCTCCCCCTCTTACCTAACTCACACGAAAGATAACAAGCTATGATTTTGGTCAGTATTATAGTTCTGGAAAGTCTCTCCAATATTTAAGGAAAAAAGGTTCCTTTTGCTTCACGTGGTTTCCAAACTGCCAAAAAGCAACAGAACCACCCGGAAATCTGCTGCCATGAAAAATATCTCTCCCATGAATCTTGCAGTCTTCCCACAACTGCCAGCACGGGCCACACATAGGGTGTTTCTTTTTTTAAGGATAAGCAAATTCCAGCCTGAAAAGCAACAGTTCTCTTCTTCACAAAATCTCTAAAAGTCTCTTAACAGCTCCTATGTGACCTGGCATGACCACTTTCCTTTTTCTGCAGGCTGCACACAGAATTCTCATCCCCCCTGCCATGTCTTTTTAAATGGATTAAAGTGGAAAGAAAAGTTTGTTATATTACAGTCTTAACCACAGCCTGCAAGAAGTTTTTTTAAGCTTCGCGCTGGGCGCGACTCCACCCTCTTTTCCCTTTACCATTTTCAGCTTCGTCTCACATGACTCACTTTCTCTTTTTCTCTGACCTTGAAGCCTCCATGTTGAAGAACTCATTTTATTTGGCTTTATGTTGCAGAAAAGCCTCTTTCCCTTTATGTGGCTGGCTGCTTGGTGGTTTTTTTCAGTTCGATATAGGCTGCACTGGTTGCAGAAAGCTCTATTGACTCCCGCCAGGTCTGCGCAGGGCCACATGGAGGGAGAGGGGAGCCCCTCAGTCCTTAGAAGCCGCTCCGGGTGGTCTCGGCTATGCAGCAGTTTGTGGTTGTTTCTTGGCTGCCCACGGCTTTGCGGGGGTTCTCTCGCGGCGCCCCAGGGAGCCTGTGCCCTGGCGCCAGGGGAAGGGAGGGCGCAGGGGCCCGGCCCGGCCTGGCCTGGCCCAGCCGCCCCTCCAAGAGAAAAACCAGAAACTGTATTTCCTACGCCCATGCTGCTTTCTGTATGCAAAATTGCAAGATGCAATTGGTCTAAAAAACTGTCCATCAACTATGATTCAACCCACTACGACTAAGATATGGTTTGTTCTCTTACAAGCAGTTTGTTTCATGGTTTTGAGTTTGATTAAGAAAGGAAGGGCCTGCCAGACCTGTTACCTGTATTCTAGAGCTTTTTATCCATTTGAATAACCTGGCAGTGAAATGTATTTGTGCTTCTTCAACACTCCTAGTACACCTAAATACAAAACAGTCAGAGTTGAGGCATTAAACTGTTGCCTCAAGTTCAACTTATTGATCTCTTGTTGTTGTTGTTCTTACCACAGCTAATTACACCTTATGTGATTTTGAGACTGACCTTTGTGGATGGAAGCCACTGAGCAAAGGTGATGCCGACTGGAACATAATGAGGGAACAGGCTCCCCTTGACAGAAAACTCCCTGGCAGAGGTCATACAAATAATATGGGGCATGGTGAGACTTCTTTTCTTATTATTTTTCTCCTTCTGTCATGAAAATTCCTACTTGTAAATGGTCACAGGCTGATAAAAACTGGCTTGAAATGGATGCCACACGGTATGTAAATAACACAGGTAATGCTTTGCAGAAAGCCAGTCTGTTGGAGATGCCCTTTTTTAGCTGTGATCTAGTTACTATGTCTATGTAACCCTTATTTTTGGCTGGCACAATCAGTGAGGAATGAGACTTAATCCAGTTTTTTTGAGATACTGGCCTCTAAACTGGCAGCTGTCTTTGTGCATATCATAACCATTGCAGACCCAATATTCACATAGGGGACATTCTTGGAAGCATTATTTGGACAAGTATTTTTTTTTGTAAAATGCAGTTAAATTGATCCATATTGTCTGGGAAAAATGGAGTGTGTATAATTTCCTTTAAAGAGTTGTCCTTCCTTCAGCCTATATTTGCTGTACAATGCATTCAGCTGGAAAATAATTTTATTCCAGAAGAGGGCTGTTAAAAATATTTTTCCAAAGTGAAAATGTTGTTATAGCACACTGCATAAAAATAAAACTGCCAAGCATGTTTGTCATTGTCAAATAATATTGGCAAGTAATCTGTGACTTCAATTTTATTAAAATGTATCTGTTGCATTGCTTCCAGTGGAGATAATGTAACTTTAAAATCTGTGTTACAGTCCAGAGCCCCTTTAATTTATATTTAATTAATTATGTATATTATCTTCAGCCAGACCTCCACACTTCCATCTTCACGTTAAATGTGACATGTTAAGTGTTCCACCTCAAGCATTCAAAGGTATAGGAACTCGATTAAAATTCACCTGAGCGAACAGCAGTGGGTGCAGTGTGTGCGTGCTCTAGAATGATTCTAATTGAACAGTCTTTTTTTCCATTGGTCTTTATGTGATGAAGTGCACCAAAGGCGCTACTCACTTTTCTCAGCAGCTGTTTGATATTTCATTTTATATTGTCTCTATGAGTGGGACTGGATCTGCTTTACTGCATTTTATGCAAACACTACGTTGTTACAGGTTCCAAACTCTCAAAGCTCCAGAGGGGTGCACTGATCTGCTTGTGTCTTTCTCTGTTCTAGGTGCTGGTGAAATCTGAGGGGTAATGTGGTCAGAATGAAGGCTGCTGGCAGCTTAAGTAGCATGTTAAAATCACCCATAAGGAACTACATGCTGCTTCACTGAAGCTGCTTTGATACCTGAATATTATAAGTTTGGTTCAGTGTTGCTGCAGGTTGAAACCTCAAGCAGATTTGGAGGTTACCACACCCCAACTCTCAAGCCCAATAATGTTGCATTCCCCACACAGGTTACCTGAAAAGGTATTTCTGAGGTGGTTTTGTACCCATCTATCATTGTGCCTGCTACAGCCACAACTTCAGAATTAGGATTCTAGAATCTGAGCAAGTTTTTGCCAACATTAAATTACAATCCTTCAGGCTGCAAGAGTTCCTTTTAGTACCACAGAGTGCTCATCTCTCTCCTCTCCTGGGGAGGGCAGCAGCAAATTTTGATTAATGAAAATCTTAACAAGGCTACTGTAGAGCCTCAGCTGCAAGTTAAAACAGGGTCCTTTGAAGTACCCTTGCATTCCAATGAGGGGAGCTTCCCGCGTGCTGAAGAGTGCAGCATTCCTGTTTGAACAGGGAGCTGGACTGGACCTCTCTTTGTGCCAACCTTGCTAAAGCAATGCCATTATTCACGTGGGGCTGGACCTAACCCTCGGCTTCATTACGTATCCATGGGAAATAAATGGCTAAGGAGTATGACTGCGGCAGCACAATAGCTGATTTTCCAAGATGTAAGGCAATATGTGTAATATCAGTGCTCAGAAAAGACTGAGCCTTTAGTGTTGTTTTGCACAGACTTTCATGAAAAAGTCTCAGTATTCAGCAAAGGCAGCACTGACGGCATTGAAAATATGCTGCTTTAGGGGCCCTTGAAAATGTTTATCCTTCCCTACCTTTGTCTGAAGCACATCTGCTGTAGTTCAAATCCAAACTCAGTGCATTTGCCAGAGTTCAGATTAGATCTTTAATTAAGCTTTCATCCCCACTAGCACAGACAACAATGTCAAGTCTGTGGACCCCATGAGAAAATATAGCTTATTCGATTGGCTCCTGTGGTCTGCAACATTGTTAGCATGCTTAAAAGTGGCTGGGCTGTGCTGAGAGTGAATACTGTACCCTAAAGGAAATAATTTCTGGTTTAAATTCTGTTTGAAACATTATTTAAGCCAATTAAAATGTGGCCTTTAGGGATCTTGGCTGAGCTCTCTGTTGTTTGATCTCCAGAGTGCTCTGTTGCAGCTCTTCTGCTCTCCCTAGTCCATGCAGAGAGTGGATGGGCAATGTGTGAAGGTGATGGGTAATAGCTGTAATGTTTTGAGGCTGGGGATCTTAAAGATTTTGCTTGAAGAGAGCAGATAAAAAATACTTCCAGTGGGTCTGCACAGTAATGCTCTCAGAGAAGAAACATCTGAACTTCCTTCAAGCGACTCTGTAGTCACTTCCTTGGTTTTAGGTGCTTGCAGGCATCATGACAGAGTAGTCTTAGTAGTAGGGTAGTCTTGGCTGCCCAAATAGCCTTATTTCCTTCTCCCTCTCTCCTTGTCTTTGCAATCAGTCATGATAATTTTACAAGAGGGAAGAGCCAGGAGCATTTAGCAATTCTGTTTTGTCTTTGCCCTCATAGACACTGGTTGTCACAGCCTGTTAGAACACCCTCATCATTGTCCACAGAGACTGAACTGATGGCAAGGCAGTTTAGATTGTTCTGATCAGTTAATAAGCTTTATGTGTCTCATGAAGCATATAGTTACCTCTCTGAGGTAGCTATTTGCCATTGGACCATGACATATTTCTCATACTCTAAAAAAATTTGTTCATAGGAGTATTCATTTACTTCAATGGATCACATCAGATGAACACAAAGATGGCCATATCTCATCTGGGAAGCCCTTTCCTTGTCAAGCTGTCCCCTGGGCTCTCCTGCTGCCAGGTAACAGTTTGATATTAACATTAAATATGTACAGCAACTCTTCACTATGAGAAAACATTCACAGCTGTATTTTTATTTGTCCTTTTGGCCATTGAATAAAATTAATAGGTACTGTACAGTTTTATAAGTCTCTTTCTTCTTTCCTGAAGTTTTTTTTTTTCTTTTTTATTCTATAACTTTTCAAAGCTTATGCCATACTGGGGAGTGAAGTTTTGTAGTTATTATTTGTTTTTTTTCTGATACTGTATAATCCTCTTCTGATTTAAAAAGTCAGAGAAAAGAAAAGGAAAAGACAGAGAAAGCTTGCCAAAATAATTTTATTTTGTTCAGTGGAAAAAAGAGGCTGTAGAGAAATAAAATAAAATTTAGACCGATTGCTTAGTTTTTCAGACTCAGTGTAGAGCAGAAACTGTTAATTCCAAATAAGAAAACTTGATTCAAAAATAAAAATGTAGGAAAAGAAGGAACTGCACTTAGAACGCCCAAGAAGTTGTGGAATTTTATTCCAGCAGGATCTAGGCTTCTTAGGTTATATCTCATCTAAGGGACCAGAAACAAGTGCTAAATCTGTTTTACTTGAAACTGTAGCTCACTTGGACTACACACATCAGTGAGTCACCAGATCTCAGCTGAATAGCTACAACTTGCAGCTGAGGAGTAGAAGTCACTGAAACAATTCAAAAACCGTGCCTTGCTGTCATTTAAGGTACTCTCACTGTTCTTAATCTTCATATGACTTCTTTGTGTTATAAAACATCAGAAATAAAATAGATGCAGGATAAACTCAAGTGGAATGCTGCTGCAGGGAGCTCAGAAGGCCTGAACCATCCCATCCAAGGCCTGGAACACCCAACAACCTTTGTATTCACAGTGCATTTGTTTAGACAGTTTCATCTCTCTTTTGTCAACTTTGATGCTGAGTAGATAAGCACCTTTCAGATTCAGATTAATTTATCTTAAAAACACTTAAGGCAAACTGGGCACCACTGATATGTGAATCAATGAATTATTCTGGTAAGATCTATTGCAGAATTTGGTCTGCATTCAAAATAAACATGAATGCAGTGGGAATGCACTTATTTTTGTCTACTTCAAAGTCAGAAAAGAAACAATTTTTATTATAAGTGTGCATGTATTGAATGAATTTAAAATTCTCAGATTCAAAAAAAGCTGGAGCAAGTTCTTACCTAGCTGTACATGTCTGTCAGGAGAGTGTTTTTGAAGACTGGAAGCCTGGCTTTCTGCCATATTTTCCCTGCAGACTTTTATTTCTGGGAAAGAGCAAGGAGTAGGTGTTGCTCATTAAGATGTGTTATGTTCTCTGCCTATAAATGTGAGATGATGCCCTCTGTTGGATGTCCCACTGAGAGGATAAAAGGATCCACATAAAGAGATCTATGTTTATTATTGGCTTTACAAGTTCTTTAGCTCCAGTTGTTTAAAAAAAAAAAAAAAGAGTTGAAGGATAGCATTTATCTTGTGCCTTTCTGGTTAATTGAAGCTTAGAAATAACTTCTTTCTGCAGCTTCTTGGAGCTGGGTCTTTTTGTAGAGGTAAGCTAAGGAACATCTTCATTTAGCTCAAGGTTTTGGAGTTGTAGAAGGAAATTTCTAGCCCCAGCTCTCTGTTTATGGCTCTTTAATGGACACAGTAGTCATTGTATAGTGGAACATGTAGACATAGAGAAGGAGGGTGGTATTATTTCTTACTTAATGAAAACAAAAACTTGAAAAGCTATTTGACAGACAAAAGCCATCTAAATTGTTTAGAGTGTAATTCTTCAAAAAGCTCATTATGGAAAGTGTTTGTATACCTGATGCTTTCTATTTCTTATGCTTTTTCTGAGGGAAAGGAATGTACATGAAAGTATTTAAATTTATTGATAATATCAAGATTATTTTATATAAGACATGATTTTCATGAATGGTGGTAAAAAGAAATGTTGAGAGATGGAGTCTACTAGACACGAAGCCAGAAGATATTAAAAAGTAGCTGTGTGTTTTAACAGGAATATTTCTGAACAACTGATCCAGCTCTTGTTTAACCTTCACGAAGATTCAAGTATTATGAATATCAAGGCTTTTGCAGGGAAGTAAAGATGCTGCAGCTGAAGAAATTTTAGTCTTTCACTGTGTGGAGGAGCAGCAAGGACTCAGAGGGAAATAAAAAAAAATTAGTCTTTGAAAATCTCATTTCTTCCCCTCAGTTCTCAGCTGAATTTTTGCCTGGGTATTATTAAAAAAAAAATTAAATGTATCAGTCTGTATTGCAGGGGAATGAACTGTGATTCTCACTGTTTTCTGATCTTTTCTGCCTCACAAGCAGCCTCATTCACCTCTACTCATTGTTTTTTCCTCTCATATATTGGTCAATCTGCTTGTTATAGGAGATGTATAGATTATTTTAAAATCTCTCTTCAGATCTTATTCATGTATATTGATTGTGGAAATAAAAGATGATAAAGTCTCTTTCATTTGAGAACCTCAGCGATTGCACTTGAGATTAACATTCCTATGAAACAGTCATATACTCAGAATTTGTGAAGAAAAATAATCTTTGAGATATTTCTAAGTGTTTACTAAGATAAAGAAGTTAAGGGAAGTCATATCATTCGGTCTGCATCAGTTGATAGATACAAGTTAAAAGTAAATTGTAAAAATAAGCTTTACTTTTAACTATGATTTTGTCTTTAGACATGATACTGCTCCTCAGCATGCTGTAATTTCAAACATCCCCATCTTTTATGCCAAGCCTGTGTTTAGACCTGTCCTGTCATTCTTTGTTATAATGTACATATATTACTTGGTACTGAATTTTTTGCAGATTGATTATATAATTTTTTTAAGCTTTTCATTAAAAACTCTTTCAACAGGTAAGATTTTGGTACTGGTTATCTCAGGATTCCCAGCTTTCTGTCTTTAGGAGGACTGCATTAAATGGAAGTTTGGAAAAATTACGTGACATTTCAGGATTGCATGAGATGAATTGGACAAAAGTGAATATACCTGTAGAAAGTGCAGCTGAGGAACTACCTTTTCAGGTAATGAGAACTCACATTTATATTGCTTTTAAAAAGATGTTTTACTTTGGCCTTTAGAATTAATTTACTTTCAATGATGAAATATAAAAAGAGAATTTATATTTTTTAATGCTCATGTGAAAAAGAGTTTAATTTAGCTATTTCCATATTTGCAAATAATTAAGAGCCTAGCCATTGTTTCGGTATTCTATACATTAGAATAACTTTTTGTAACAAACATCAAGGGACCTTGAAGATTATTTAGTTCCAACCCTCATTGGCAAGGACCCCTTTCACTTGACCAGGTTGCTCAGAGCTCCATCCAGCCTTGAACACCTCCAGGGATGGGGCATTCACACCTTCTCTGGGCCACCTGTTCCAGTCTCTCAAAGTAAAAGATTTCTTCTTATATCCAGTCTGAGCCTACTCTTTTTCAAGTTTGAATCCATTTCACTTACCTCGTAAATAGTCTCTCTCCATCTTTCTTGTAGGCTCCCTTTGGGTACTGAAGACTGCAATTAGGTCATTCCAGAGCCCTCTCATCTTGAGGCTGAACAAACCCAGTTGTTCCAGCCTTCCCTCATGGGAGAGGTGCTGCATCCCTCTGATCAACTTTGTGACCTCTTCTGCACTCACTCCAACACGTGCTGGGGAACCCAGAGCTGGACACAATACTTTACATGGGGTCTCACAAGAGCAGAGCAGAGGGGCTTCTTGCAGCTTTCATTGTGACCTGAGAACAGAGCAGAACAGAACATGGCTACAGCAGAAAGGTTTGGTGAAAAACCTGCTCCTGGCTTCAGGGGAAAGAGCAGGGAGATGTACCAGCCTCTCACCTCTGGACAGAAACACTAAGGTGTATTTGATAACTTTCCACAAACAATTTTGAATATTGTGGAGAGTAAGATGTAGTTTAAGACCATCAGACACTGAGATCTGCTGCGTTTCTTATCAACTATGATATAATCTAGCACACTGCATAGGTCGTGCTCCATTCCTTATGCTGAACAGGTTGTTATATTAAAAGAGGATAAAAAGCACTTCTTATAATTTTATAAATTTGTGTTTTTACTCACATGTCCTTTTATGATTTTTAAGGGGACACAAAATCTGCAGATGCTAATGCTTCATCTTTTTACTGTCCAGCGGGATTTTTTTCATGTGGGGATGGGCAATGTATTTCATCTGATAAATTTTGTGATTTTAAGCCTGACTGCCCAAATAACCATGATGAAGCCAAATGCCGTAAGTGAAAACTTTAAAATCTATGTTGTTAAGCTCCTGTGACTGTGTTTCTTTGTCCTATTTGCAATGCTTTCATGACTTCATAAATCTTGCAATTTAATTAAAAGTAAAAGCTCCTGAGAAATAGTTACTTCACTTTGATTCTGTTCTGTGATTTTTCCCCTTTTATTTTCTGTAGCAACTATTTCCCTCTTAGCATTAAAACCAGAAAAGAAGGTTTTGATTAATTATTTAGTAGAAGATCCTGCTTAAAATATAGTTTTTATTTTATAATTCTAATGCACTGGTCACAGACTTGCATTCAATTTGTATATTTTATGTACTTACTTTTGATGTGAAGATACCACAGTTGTACCACAGCTGGTCGCAGCTGTAATTTGAGCTGAGTCAGAACTTTATGCTTGGATATGCTGTGACTCCTGTCAGGGCCACATGCCCGGGCTTTCTCTGCATAGAAGCAAACATGTGGGAAAGTAGAGGGAGGTGATGCATCTCAGAATCCCTCTCCTCTGTACAGTCAGCAGGGAGCTTGGAACAGTCTCAGAGTCTCTAATATGTAGCTTCAAAACTCTTTTTGATTCATTCAGTTTTCTGCTTTGCATAAGAAATCACAGTTATACTTTGCACTTTTGAAAATGAGTCTCTTGCTTTGAACTATCAACTCTGCTGTAGAACTTGTGATGCATTTTCAAAAGGAGTTGCCACGGGCAATATTTAATGCAAGTTTTCTTTTTAAAAATAGAGCATGATGCTTTCTAGCGCATTCAAAACAAATGACAGAAATATTGTAGAAAAGATCCTCAAATTATTTTCTGTGCCCTGTTATGCATCAAAAAATGTAAACTTCTTCAGAGATGCTGATACAATCCAAATTCACTATTCATATTTTATGATATTTATTTGGAGATTTGAGAGTTGTTGCTCAGGTAAACAAAAATCTATTTGACTATTAGCAAGTAAAAGAAATATTAAGAGCTTCAATTAAATTTCTCTACAATTTTAGTATTGAATTTTTCTCAGGTAGAGCACTGGTATTGAGGGCTTTAGGTGTTTAGAAAGACTGGTATCCAAAATATATAGAACTTTGAGGTACAAAACTGCATTTTGTTTTATTAGATAACAGTTTGCCTAGCTAAAATCAGAAATAACTATTAAATGTTCACTAAGCAGAATATCTTTCCTCTTGTGGGCCAGAGTAAAGAAAATTGTGATATTACTGTAGTGCAGTTGAAGTTGGAAGGGATATCTTAAGATCACTAAGCAGTTAAACACCACCGTGCTCAAAGCAGGGCCACCAGAGCAGAATGCCCAGAGCCTGACAGAGTTAGGTTCTGAATATCTATGAGGGTGGAGACTGCCCAGCCAGTCAGAACACCCTGTTCCAGTGTTTGATCACCCTTACAGAAAAAAAAGTGCCTGTTGCCTCTTCTCATTTCACTGGGCGCTACTGAGAAGAATTTTTACTTCTTTACTCCCTCCCTGCCCACGTTACTCATAGTAAAACTCTTATAAAACTCCAACATTTTTTGAATTTACTTTATATTTTTTCTACTTATCCTTACACATCTTACACAGCATTGGGTTATGATAGATTGGATTGTTCTCCTATTACTCTTTTTAAATTCAGGTACTGGGTATTTGTTCTCTGACCAAATAATAACACTTCCAAATCAATAGTTTAATTAAAAATGTTCTAAGTAGATTTAGCTGCATGCAACTTTCACTGCACTGCGATAGCAATGAACTGGTAGCTTTTAATCAAGAAAATTAAGATCTGCTGTTTTTTGTGGCCATTTGTATTTCTTTTTAACTATTCAGCCTGTGTCTCCATTTCAACATTACGCCTTTGGGTGAAGACAAATGTCCAGCTAGGTGTTTAACCAGTCCTAGACTAGCCTTAATTACAAGTTGCCTATCTGACAACTGATTTTCTCTTTCTTTTTCCTCTAATTATATGACTGAAGAAACTTTCATTGTACCCAAGTCTCATTTGTCAGGACAATAAATTAACAATGCCATGCTAAAGGTTAAATTTTGGAATCATTATAGTTATGGTGATCTTTGCTCTAAGTATATCGCTGACTTATAAATCATTGTTACTGCTGAGCTGGCTCAATGTGTGCTAGCACTACAGCTTGTAATGTGGGAAGCAGAATGTAGGTACACAAAAGGCTCTGCAAGAAGTTTGGCAAGTTGACTGTTTCCAAGCAATAAATTTGCCTTTCAGCACATTAGTATGGTAGTCTACAGCACTAGAATAGATCTTATAATTATTTTCATATAATATTTAATCATCGTCATGCTCATGTTGTGCACCATTACTTTCTATATTTTCTTTGCATATTCCTGCACTTGGATGCAAGCATTTCATGTTTCTCAGGCACTTTTCCCTATTTCCAAACTTGGCTAAACACAGATTTTTGTTCCCTTCGCCTTTTCCAACTACATTGTTTCCTTAATCAATATTAACATTTTTTTTCCACAGAGTTCCATCTAATAGTGATTTTATGCACCTTAGTTTTTCTCTTTATATGAGAACCAGGCAGGGATAAAACATGGGCTTAAAATGTCTTTCAAAACATGCTTCATTTAAGTCTTATAATCTTAAATTCCAGTAAGATGATTTACTTAAATTCTCAGGTCCACTAAGTCGACTGAATAAACAAGGTCTCCACACGATTTTCTTATTTCTCAATATCAATCCTTGAGACATCTCTTGATTTTCACTTCCACTCAAATAAGTACCTTTTTTCTGTCAGGCCTGGAAGAATTCTGTTGAAGATTACCACTTCTGGGACTGCCAAAATATTTTCTTTCTTGAGTGCTGCTACCCTTGACTATTAGATCACAGCTTTTCTTCTACAGATGAAGAATTACTATGGTCATAAATCTTTTATACTTGAATTCCATGCATTAAAGCACAAGAGAAAAGTGACAGCCTTTTTCAAACTGCAGATTTACAGCAGTGACCTAACATACCTATCGCACTGTGTGCTTGTGCTCTGGAAGATGAATGTGCAGCATGAGTCCTACAGTCTACATCCTATGCATTTGGTGGAGTCTAAATGTTCACTTTTGCACCCTAAGAATTATGTTGATGGAATAGGAATAAGATCAGGTTGGAAAGCAATCTGGTAACATAAATGTATTCTTGATATTCTGTCTGACCTTTGCTAATTTCTCCCTTATGCTCTGTCTTCTGTGTCTGTTATTTTTTTTCTCTGTCTACTTATGGTGTGGATTATCAGGAATAATTATATGGGTTTCTATATAAAATAAATATGAA
>VYZQ01062406.1:23219-39824 GCA_013400655.1 Mystacornis crossleyi | reverse complement strand
TGCAAACAGCTGCCCCAATCAGCAAGCTCCACTCACGGCAGAAGGAAGGCAGAACCCCGCAGCAATGCCGAATTCTTCCTACCATGACTGCAGGCTCTCACTCCACGCCGAACGCTGGGAGAACAAAGAGGGTTAGGCACTGTACCCAACCCCTTTTTCTCAGTTCAAATCTCGCGACATCTCAGCCGCCACATGAGAAAAACCCCAGGTAAAAGAGGACAGCTGGACCCCTCCCCCTATGGCCAGGCCTTTTGTGTCTCTTAAGCATCCAGCAATTTGTCCCGTAGCTTGGGGAAAAATTCTTTAAGAGGAAAAGAAAAGAACAGGAAAAAAAAAAAACTCCTAAAACCCCAACAGATCACCAAAAGCAAATGGACTTGCAAGAACAGTCATGGTTGAGCAACAATGATTGATTGTCCAAGGGCATGTGGTTAGCACAGCAAATAGCTCCCAAGATAGGACAGACATATAAGTAAGATTTGTCCTGGGGTGCAGTGCTATTGTTTAATGGGACAGGTGCAAACCTTCTGAAAGAACATGTCATGTTACTCTACTCCATGTCTCAGCACTCACACCTGTATGCAAAGAGCCTAAGTACAAGTTCACAGAAACTGACTGGAATATCTGCTATTATTTTTCTGGATAGTAAGTTCACTTATCAATCTTTTTTCCTTCCTGAGTGGTCAACGCTTGTTTCTGAAAAAAGGGAGATATTTCTATTATATAACAAAATAAATGTAGGGGAAATATATTTCCTGAATTTCTCAAAACACGTGATGTTATGCCTTGAAAAACCGTATTTTATGTTCTGCAATAATCATATTGCAAGATGCAGTGTATTTTTATATTCTTCATTCATAGTAACTCAGAATTCAACCATCTCTCTACTAGGTAAAGGGCGACATCTCCCACTACGTATGTTAACACCCCCACTATCTGTGGCTAAAACTGTGGAATGTTTTTGGAGTCATCAAACTGATACTCAAAATAAAAATGAAAATGTTGAATAATATATACATTTTTTTTTAATATAGTGATTACTAACAAAGTTTCGTTGGTAATTTCAGTATTTTGCTGGAAGAATAAAAAGATTACTTCAGAAAACGCAAAAAATATTTTCTGCTTCACTTTTTTTCTGAAATGGAAGATTTAAAAGAAACCCATAGAGTTCTTGGCGGGGGGGGGAAGTTATTCTAATAAAAATCAGTTTTCTGTGCACATAGTGAGGATTTTGATCTGACCTTAATAATCAAATTAAGAAATCAGTGGAAACTGTGTGTCCACTGCCCTGTCCCTTGCAGAATCCTCCTGACTTTGAATAATGCTGTGGTACCTGCCCAAGCATTTGTAATTTAAACTGATTTGGTGATTTGCTGTTACTTATTTTGGAAGAAAAGCTATCAGAAAAGCTTCACAAGGATGATCTAGGGAAGAAGGACAGCAGAGATGTATTGTGTATGTTGCTCTGGAAGTGTTCAAATTCAGCAACAGCCTGAGCTGAAAATGATTACACATCTGTGGGACAGGGAGCTGCATGGTAAGAAACATTAGCTTAATTTATAGAATTAATAAGCATGTGCATAAGTACAATTTACAAGTGATAAAATGGTTCCTTCTGTGGTAGAAAGGGAAAAATCTATATTGAATATGTTACAAATAAGATAGGTGCAAAAATGACAGGAAACATTTTAAAATCAGAAGGTTTTAAGGTATGTGATGATTACGTTTCCTTGTAAAATAGGAAGATACCACGACTGCCTTTCCTCTCTAATTTCATTATTTCATTCCTTGTGGGCAAAATTCATGCAGTTTACAGAAGTGATAGGACTGT
Organism: Mystacornis crossleyi; assembly: GCA_013400655.1. Taxonomy (NCBI): domain Eukaryota; kingdom Metazoa; phylum Chordata; class Aves; order Passeriformes; family Timaliidae; genus Mystacornis; species Mystacornis crossleyi. The sequence goes on along the minus strand of VYZQ01062406.1, from coordinate 37,993 downwards.
CTCTCAATGAAAGTTCTGAATTGTTGCAAAATACATAATGCAAGATCAGGAATAGAAATTATTGCAAAAGGAGACGGTAAATTGGCTTGAATAGCATTTGGTTGCAGGGAAAATCTGGTTTCTTAATTAAGACTATACATTTTTATCTCAAGAAGCTTACACAATCTCATCTGCTGTGGTATCTATTAGATTATACATGGCATAGCTCTTAGTGCTCCGTTGCATTGCCTTTCCCTTTATGAAGTTTCTGTTCAACAATCACTGCACTATGATATTTTGAAATCAAAGTTTTAATTCTTGCCATATGGTTGCTATTAGAAAAGAGGCGGAGGGAAGGGACAGGAAAAAATCTTGTAGTTAGAGGTTTTCTGCAACTATTCTATTTGACAAGGGAAGTCGTTACAGGTGATTGAAATAGTTCACTCTGTGCAGGAAATTTGTAATATTCCTGTCACTTTCTGCATGTAGATGATGAGCTGCTGCCAGCTGTACAGCACTGCTTGCTGCAGCTTCAGGGACTTCTGCTATTTCCATCCTTTCAAATTGGTCCAAACCACTGAACTTATTCCTATCTCCAGCGTTTGTAGAGCCAGACCAATTTGCCTTTATCACAACAGAGTTGCCAAAGGCTTTGTGAATTACAAGCTGTTTCTCATGTTTATTGATGGACTGATATTTGGGAAAGGACCAAAATAATAATAGTAGAAAACTACAGTTCTGTCATGGGGTTTAGCCAGGACAAGTTCATTTCCATTGGAACTGATTTTTTCTTTCTTTCTTTCTTGCTTTTTACCTTCCAATTTTTCTTTTCCATTTTTGGGGGGATGGTAGGAGGATAAGGAGACGTGTAGCGCTCAATTTCTAAATGTGAGACCTCTGGGAGAAGGAACTGAAGTAATTGAATCGGATTAGACAAGCCAGCAGAACAAAGTCACATTCCATGAGGTTTTTCCAGCATTGAGTAGATGAATAGTAATTATTTAAGGATTAGTGCAAGTCTAAGATGTGGTCCACTCTGAATACTCTTCACCATATATAAACAAAAGCAAGATGTAATATGTGCTATTTAAGCTTCTTTTTATCTATAATAGATTTCTTTTAAGGCTGCAAGAACTTGAAAAAATCCTGTGTGGTGAGTAAGCACTCTTACTGTTCTTCAATAAAGAATTAAACCCTATAAGCTTAAATTCGAAAGAGATTCTAAAGAGAGCTTAATAAAAGATACTTACTCTTGTTTTAAATTATGTCTACTCTCATTCTGGTGGCTTTTGGTTGTGGTTTTTTTGAAGTACATCACTAAAGTAGAGGGGAATATTTTAAAGCCACAGGTTGGGTTTTTATGGTTTATGGTATTTTTTTTTTGGTAGTTTCTGAGTTCTTATGCATCCACAATTATACTCATTTTTAGCTACATCTTTAAAAGTTACTTTCAAAGCTAATTTTAAACTAAATTTGAACCCTATTTTAAAAAATTTTCTGTATCTTTAGTGTTGAAATAAGGACATTAACCTATTCTCTTGGAAAACCTTTTAAAAAAAAGGCTGGGTTTTTCATTCCAAGTTCTATCTCCCAGTGCATTGTAAAGATGACTTTGGATGCATTATCTGAGAGTATCACAAATATCAGAAAAATTGTGCTTTACAACAGCTGTAGTTCCTGGGTGATTTTTCTGGAGAACCATGAAATAGCATAGTAGGAGATGATTAAAGATGAGGATATGGCTGTGATTCCTTGTTCCTACTTCATTTTTGGGAAATATTGCAAATAGTTTTCTATATTCAAGATTGGATTGCTTTTATTCCCAAAAAACCTCTTCTCTTGGTATTTTTTCCATATACTTCATTTAATACAGCTTTTGTTGTGGTTTCAGTTTCCTCCCTTTCTCTTTATCATAAGATAAATTAAATAAAGAGTAGATCAACCACCAGGTGACCACATTGTGGATTCACTGAGAATAACAGGAATTTATGGCTTAAGCAGAAGCAAAATATTTTTCTTCCTGAAAATTCATTCAGGCCCTGCTCTTGGGAAATTCCACTGTTCTAACCTTTATATATCCTGTCATTTGGGCAATTTCAGGTGCTAGATCTAGATGCTGGATAACACTAGTCTTTCTTTAGTTCTTTTTTTTTTTTTTTTTTTTTTTTTTTTTTTTTTTTTTTTTTTTTTAACCTCCTTTAAAGCCTTATTGACTGGATTTGCTTCATTTTGAGCCAGGTAACTTCCACAGTCCTTTCTAATGCTTTTAATTGCTCCGTAGGATTGAATGTACTAAGGGCTGTGAATTTTTAGAGGATATGTTCCTATAGAGTCTGAGGTTCTGTGAATACTTGATTTTATGGACCCCAGAGGGTTGCAGTCAGGGGATAAATTTTTGGGCCAGGATTGATGGACGGGAGGCAAAATCAAGATTAAGGGTTTGAAGACAAAACCAGAGACCAAGATACGGGAGCAGGAGATTCAGTTGCTCAGACAAGATTTAAAGATTTTAAAGACCTCTTAGTATGAAGAAATGACAATGCTCCTTCCTAGAAAGAATAAAACTTGAGCAGCCTATGAAAACCAATTGCATTAATGGAGTGGGGTGAAAAAGGGGATGACCTTTCTACAAGGAACTGAGGAAGGGCACTAGGCCAGCTTCTTACACTTGCAGGGTGGATGCTAAATTCAAGGTCTGTTGAGCTTTCAGTAAGCTGTGAGGAACATCTGTGCTTGTAGATAGACTGATAAGCCAAATGAAATTTGACTTCTTCTGCTAGAAAAAAAAACCAGCCCTGAAATAAACAACATACAGAACTAAAGAAATGACACATACACACAGAAATGTCGGTGGCATTGTTGCTGTGGGATTCCAGCAACCTTCCCAGAAGACAGCCAGGACCTGTGGAAAGAATAAGGGAACGATATTTTCTGTGTAGATGTTCAGAGCTCTTTATTTTCCAGTCCGCATGGCTGTGAGCCTGGCACACAAGACTGAAGAATCATGGGACCACCAAAGAGTTCTCGGGGCAGGGGAAACTCACCTGGCCAATGGGGAGCAGGACACGGGTATATCAGGCAGCAGGGAAACCCTGTATCCAGGCCATGCTTCCACCCCAGGGCCCCCTCCCCCGGCAGGGGACCTCCACATAGTATGATTTGGGTTTTATCTCAGTGCATACCTCAGCCAGCAAAAGGAGTACAATCACTAGGAGCTCCAAAGAGGCAAGCTTTGCTGCTGTTGTAACAGCCAGGAAGGCTATTTCCTTGGACTGGAGGTAGGGTCGTTGTCTGTCCTGGCAGAAGAACAGGCCCAATATGTTGCATTAGCAGCATGAAAAATACTATTACCACATTATAACCTTTCATTTGTGATCTCTTGGTGCCACTTCTGATGAGCAAAGGTCTAAGGCACAAAATATTTCCGCCAACTTGTCTTTGATCAAGAGATGTTTCTGCTGTCTGTATGTATCAGACTTTTGCTATAATTGGCCTTACCAATTTTGTTCACACTTCAGCTGTGAGGAATATGTAGCACACCAGTAACAGGCTGTCTTGTGTTGATAACAAGCTTTTTAAATAAATCACTCAACCTTTCTATAATAATAAGACTTTCTGCTGTGTTTTCTTCTCAAAAGTAAAGAGAAAAAATAATTCTGCCACCTGGATTGTCATTTTCTTGTCTGTCTCATTTTCATTCTTTTGTTGCTTGACATGGTGCAACATAACAATAAGATAGAAAGGAAATCTGCTGGTTTCCTTTATTTTGATTTTTTCATGGCATACTACTTTTGTTCCAAAAGTCACAGAACCAAAGATGTACTCAACTGGAGGACATGAAAATAGAGAGATGAGGGTGTGCAGATATGACCAGAAAAGCAAACAAAACAATACTAGGCAGAAAACAGAGGAACAAGCTGTTTAAATGTTCAACTTACAGCTTTTTTCACTTGTTGTAAGGATTAAGCTGTTGAAAATGTTCCAGTTTCAAGTTCTTACAACTTATTAACTAAGCTTTAAATTTTAGGATTTAAAACAGTTACAAGGAGTCAGCTAAGGAAGATGTAAGAATATTCATATGAGGTTTTTAATTCAATTCAGTGGGCCTTGGATAAAATTCCGAGACACTGGACTGTCTAACGGGCCTTCTTTAATAAGCTATGACATCCTGCTTTTATAATGTGGTATAAAGGTATCTCCTTTCCTAACATTTAATTTTCAGAGAATAGGGCTGAGAGGTTCCTGAATACTAAAGAGATTATCATATCCTCTATATCTAATAAAGGTAGGGTTGAAAGGTGCTATGGAATAGAAGGCATCTTAGTATGGAAAACAGGACAAGCTGTTCTGCCTCGGAAGCACAAGGGCAGCCTATGGAAACCAACTGCATTCCTAGGGACAGAAAAGAGGATGGCCTTGCTACAAGGAACTGAGAAAGGGCATTAGGCCAGCTTCTCACACTTGTCATTGAGCATCACAGACTTGAAATACAATCACTTTTGATTATCAACTTTCTGAATTTTCCTTCATGTTGAAGCTCAAGCTTATCATGCCCTCAGCCAGGAAGAAGACCAGGTTACTTTCCTGAACAGTTGAATGAGTGTTTTATGTACAGTTCCACATGTGCCCAGCCTTCTGTAGTCAGAGATGTGTCTCTACGGCCTCAACTCTGTTTTTTAACTAAAACTGAAATAGTTTTTTGAAAGCAAATATGTACAAAAGTTGTATGACATAAGCACCAGAACCTCCGGATGTGGAAAATTTTGAAGGTCGGTACATCTGGCATTATCTTGAAGTTAAGAACCAACTTTTTAAAGACAGGAAGGCACTGGGATTTTGAACATCTTATAGACACAGAAATCCAGAAAGAGAGGCTTAAAAAAAATCCTCCTAGGCATTATTTGCCTGCTTAAATAGCACTGAAAGTCAAGCTCTAGAAAATATGGGCTGTGGATACATTCTAAATCTTTCTCTTTTCCTTTCAAATTACTTTTTCCATATCTTAGTAGATCTAGAATTACACAAAGTATGCAGCTACTAAAATCTTAGACATAATGCTGAACACATTTTGACACCTGTTCAATTTTCAATTCAACCTTTTCAATTCAACACCTGTTGAATTTTAGTATTGGCCAGAAATAGAGTCAAATTTCTTCTCTTCCTGCATATAATGTCTAATAAATCCTGCCATAGCAGCACCTTTCCATCGTTCAGCATGTGTGCACCACACCTTTTATCAAGAGCTGCTCTTGTTTTCCCTCCTCTATGTCTGCATCATTCCCAATTAAAATTTTCATCCCTTCCCTGATCAAGATTATGATCAACTAACTCCTTTTCCTTTTTTAAAAAAAGGATGAGAAAGTTTTCTTTCAAATCATTTTATCTCAACTTCAAATAGTCATTTCTTCTTGTGTCATGGAAAAGTTCATGCTCTCAATCTATATAACAGGACACTGACAACACAAGTGGAAAACCTGGTGATGAGGCTGCCTTTGAAGAGATTGTTTTATTTCTGTAGGGCTGCCTTGATTAGCTATTGCTGGTCAGATGGGTGTTACGATGCATCCAACTTCAAAATACATGAGGTAAGTTTGCAAATTTTGCATTATCTGCAGTCTCTGCGCTTCTGCATGGAGTAACCTTAAATACACCGAATTTCATATTAAAATAGTTGAAAGCACACTTATTCTTTATTATTATTTTATTCAGCACACTTACAAAAATGTACTAATATCCAATAACCTTTGGAAGATGTGATATGTCTTTGTGAGTAAGATAACTGAATAGTAACAATTTTTAAATAGAAAACCTATAATTCAGCCTACCTGACATCAAATCATACCAGACTGTTGCACTTTAAGGAATATGCTACATCAGTAACAGCATTACTGGATGATAGGAAAAAGACTGCAATATTTAGTTAGGTTGCAACAACAAAGCACATTTGGGAACCATTTACTGGAGCTCAAAGAAGATGGATAAAAATCAATATTGCATGTTGCCTACATAGCTATTTCATTCTCCAGTCGCCAACAAGCAATAAATTGGTGCTAGAATTAGAATTCTGACATATCATTAATCAGAGGAATAAATATGAAACAGCTTGATGAACCTTGGTATAAGAAACACAATTTCAAATAAAAAGTCATCCCACATGTGTCATTTCTTGCTAGGGCTTTATATAAGTCAGCAAATTGTATCATAAATTTTGGCAAAAGGGACACTGGAGCTGTCAACGTAATTTTTTTTAAAGGGAAAAGCTCAAAAGCCAATATTAGTTCCGTGTCACACAGAGTAATCCTGCCTTTTCTACTCTTTTATGGATTTAAATATTTTTTTCAGTAATGAGGATGCAATCCTAGGAGAGTAGGTATGCACCTAATACGGTACTTTAAAGTTACAGTATTTCACAACTGTTTTGATCCAGCCATCTGATCCATCTTACTTTCTCCTTTTAATCCTCATAGCCTTTCTTTTGCTCAGCCAGCTTTAGTCAGCATATTAATGAACTTGTATCAATAATGCATTTGTTCCACTGAAGACAAACAGGAATTTTGCTTTCAACTTCTCCAGACGAAAGGTTGGATTCAGTTGTTGATGGTAGTCACACATCAGCACAGGCATCTTGGCCAGCAGAACGAATTTTTTTTTNAGTTTTTTTTTTTTTTTTTTTTTTTTTGTCTTTGGGTTGTATTTATGTTCAGCCCTCTTCTTGTCTCTTAGGATTTGCCCTTCTCTATTATGAGTAATGAGCAGCACCTTTAGTTCCACAGTCTGATAGTGAATAAAAAATGCTGTTCCCCACCAAGAGCTGTGGTACTGTAGAACTTCCTGGACAAGGACTTAGTACATCTCAAGAACAGGAGCCACTTATGAGGTGTCCTTTCACTTTGATCTTGCTGTAGATCAAGATTAATGGGTTTAACAACAGAAGCTGCAGTTCAAAATGACAGTGGAAAACTTTTTCATCTTTTCTGCTACCAGAAAAAGAAATACCTTTCTTCTGTACCTTTCCTGGACACCACAGATTTCCAGTCACTACACATCTAGAGTGATTCTGCTCTTCTGCCACATTCTGTGAGGATGAGAGCAGCAGCTGGGGACAGGAAATGAGGAGTGCAGCCGAAATCCCACTCATTTTCCTCCTGCTGCAGTGGGAGCCTGCTCAGACAGCACAGCTGAGCTCTGCTGCGTGCAGGAAAGGCCAGGGCAGAGGTGGAGGCTTAGCAGGGTGAACACTGGGCAAGGAAGGAAGATTGCAGGGCATGAGGTTGGTACTGTAGGTGTTGTGATAACACAGAATCTGCATTTTCACATTTCTTGTCTGCTGCACCTGCAGTACGTTTTGGATGTATAGAATTGCCATGTAGCTCCTGGAACAGTTTAATCATCCAGCATTATCTGCTCGCTGCTTGAAACACAGAATGCCATTTTTGTGTCCATAGCTTACAGGAGGGGAAGAAGTGGCAAGGGCTGTGTCTGGTTCAAACTGCCTGTGTGCAGACTGTCCAGTCAGCAGTGTGTGTTGTCCTCAGCCAGTAGCCATTCTCTCAGTGGGGCTCTGCTTTTGTTTTGGAGGAAGAAAAGTCATGGTAGCTTGTTTTTAATTTAAAAACAAACCAAAGCCAACACCATCACACTAGGGAAAAACAAGTCAGGAAACGTAAAATATTAGATAGACTGAGAAAATATGTTAGCAGTCATGTGTACATCTTTCAGCCTAGGAAAAGGTAAATTTTCATTGTTATGAGACATTGTCATTAGTTACTTAGATCTACTACACCTTTATATTAATTGAAGATTTTTTTTTCTGTGAGTGGTATGTGGGAAAAAAGTACAGATGGTGTCAAGATCAAGTATCTTGATGTGAAGATCTAGTGTAGATGTAAAGCCACAGAGTCACCTGCACTAAGGTGACTCTACCACCTACAGTCACCTGACGATGTGCCCGTACCTGTGTAGCACCTGACCGGACAGTGGCGGTGGTCACCTGCCTGTAGTGGGTGACATACAGGTGTGTATGTTGTCACCAGACTTCCTAAATCACACCAGGCCAATGATGAGAGATAATTTTTCCCTATTTCTGCTGTGGTGGGGCTGGTATCAGAGGGAGCAGATGTTGCCGGGGATATGTCTGTTGTCAGGCTTAGCTGGAGTTTCAGTCCCTTGCAGTGTTTTAATTGTGCTTCTCTTCTGGGGTGCCTTTAAGCCCAGATACTTGTGTGTAAGCATTAACTCTGCCACAGTGCAGTGTTTCAATCTTTGTGTGGTTTCGAAATAATCCTATAATCCTTTTATATTCTAAGTTGTTACATTATGTGGACGAAGTAAATGCACCGTATGTGCTTTTGTCCTGTGTTACTGACACACTGGGGACTTAAACATCACACTGCTTTCCTGGAAACCAAGGCATTAAATAAGGAAAAAGTTGCATAAATTTAAAATAAATTCTTGTAATTACCTGCATTCCAAGAACCAGTTGTACCCCAAATCCTTATATTTGGTCTAACCAAGAAAGATGTTCCTTGCTATTTCTCTCAAAGCAGGATGGAAAACAGGCTGGGGCAAACTGTACTACAGATAAAATAAACATATTCTAGGCTGTGTGAATGTTCATTTTAAATCTGAGTAACTCTGAGGTGTTATATGTGTGTGATCCAGAATAATCTGAATAATCTGCCTTTATGTTATGGTTAATGTTAAATANATTTCTTGTGGAGTGTTTTTTTCATTAGTAGACAAATAGTGCCATAAATTTAAGTGTCAGAATTAACCTTTTGGCTTCAGTAGCCAATTTTCTTATGTTTTCTATTTCATAAACTACGTATGTGCTCACAGACACTTCCAGGGCTAGAAGGAGAAGAGTGAGAACCAGTGAATGCTGTGAATCTTCTCAGTGTAACAGTTTCCAAAACACCTGCATTAATCAGGGTTGAATGGATATAGTGTGAAAATGGCTGGACTGCTCAGTCTTTCCATTTTATGTGATTAATACAGAAAAGCTGTTTGGGGAGCAAAAAAAAAGATACCATAATATCTTTTGAATTTCTAGTCTTGATTAAATTTTTGGTATTGACAAAAAGTCAAAGTATCAGCAGATTCTGAAAAGTAAAATGTATTAACTGTGCAAAAAGCAGGGTTGTCTATTTGAGGAAGAACACCAGGTTTTCACCAGCATTTCTTTCCTACTTATGAGAGATAGTGTTAAGCCTCTAATACAAGAGTCAAGAAATCTAATCAAATGACTCAAAAGTGTGTGATCAACTTTACCTGATCTCTCAAAAATCTTAAGATGCTGCATCTTAAACAGTTGTGTTCATAGGACTGTCTGCTCTTCTTACTGCCAAATAAATAAGGCAGATTCTGTGCAAAACCTTGCTTCACTGGGTTATCAATGACTCAAGTTTGGGCTAATTTGCCCAAGTGAGAAACAAGCTGAATTAATCTTTTTGGATTTTTCATGCATTCAATGTTAACATGGTTCAGCTGCTTCCAGAGTCTGAAATTGCCCATTGAAAGATATTTTGTGTTGGTGATCAGAGAATTTCCACAAGAAGAAGTGTGAGAGTTTGACAATATTTCTTTTCCCAGTAAACATTAGCTTCACAGTTTGCAAAATAGGCTTTGTTTCTTTCTATCAACTTTTAAATAAAGTCTGTCAAAAGAGTATATGAGACCACTGGTCTGGGACAAATAGTTGTAAGAATTGATGGGATTCAGTAGCAGAGAACTGGTGGTTTTCAGACCTTGAAGAGCTTTTTTTCACCATTAGGTTTAAAGGGGAGTAAATATTTGTTTCTCTAATAGGAACAGAAGAGTAAATTTCACAATAACTAATTATTGGTGAAATACATATGGATAAATCCATACTGCATGAATCTCTTTCACACAAGGCACATGTGAAAAGCTAAACACAAAAATCACACTAGTCTGAACTCTGTAACAAAATCCATCTTTGATTTTGGAAGTTGTTCTGATTAAGTGTTAAATGGCAGCTCAGCGTAGATTTTTTCTGTTGACTACAGCATGGATAGAGCACTAAACAGAAAGTCCTTACCCTTCCTGCATGAACTTCAGCCCGTTTTGGACTGAGGGAAATATAGACTTCATTTCATTTTAATAAGAAATAAAAGAACAACAAGTACATTATTGCTTAAGTTGAGAAATAGAGTAAGCAACTAGAATCATAAAATAATTTAGCTTGGAAATGGTCTCAGTAGTTCATCTTGTCCAACCCTCACTCAGAGAAGGCCTAATCCACCCAGATCATGATGGACAAGGCTTTGCTTGGGTGCTGCTGTGGCAGGGGACCTGATTTACATCTTTTATTCTCACACAGAAGCTGAGAGATGTTAAGAGCTCATGCCAAATTTTTAACTATAGATCAGAAAAAGAAATATTTTATTTGAGCCATTTATTACTTTATACATCTACTTGCAAAGAAAAAACAATTTGGGAGAATAAAAATCAGCTCAAGACACATTCAAAATGCAAGTAACCTTTGTCAAATTTAGTATTTGCTGGGGGTTTTTCCCCTTGTCTATTGGCCTCTCCAATGTGTTTTGCTTTTAAGATATTGAAGGATTAATCCAGCATATCTGTCTAGCTTTGCCCTCTGTGATCTCATAGGATAAACTTAGAATTAATTCCTCATACCCTTTCTGATAGAAGAGATAAGCCTTTAGATAAAATATTATTTCAGTTGCTGTCTTATTCAGATGTTTGAGCTGCCAGTGAAATTGTAAATTAAAGGCTCAAAACTCTGGATTATGGACTCCAGCTTCATTATTAATGAAAAAATATGCCCTTTTCACAGTTTGTCATTTTTCTGTCTTCCAACAAACTCTCAGAAAATATGGTGAATCTTTTCCACTCTCCTGATTAAACAAAAGAAAGATACAGTGATACAATCCTCTCTTTGGAAGATGAAGCTTCTACCATAAATAATTGATTTGTGCCTATTTTGTCCACTTGAATGACCAGCCTACGAAAACGTGAAGTTACTTCCGTAAGGCACCTCTTGCTTTGGAATAAAGAAAATTAGAATCAGATTTCCCTTGTTATACCGTTTGGCAAAGTTTGTGTCCCAAATTTTAATGTGACAAAACCCTCCCCATTTGCACTAACCTCTGAATGCAGCCTGTCAGTTTTGCCACTTCCATTGACTCATTTTTACACTCACACAGTGGAGATTTGTCTCAGTCATCATTTCATACTTTTACATTAAGTCAATTAAATTATTAAATAACAACTGATCATACAATGTCAAAACTATCAATTTTACTGAGTGTCCCTGTAAGGACAACCATTCTTTACACAATGCTACATGTTATTACAGTTCTTATTTATGTGAAATCTTTGTGCAGTTATATTTTAGATTTTAAGAGGAAGAGAAGTGAATTATTTGTAAGATCTGTGAGGTGTTGATTGGTTCAGATATAAGCTCTGGGTCTTTTTGTGTTGTTATTATTTCTAGTCATAGCATATACAAGAGAAAAAGCTTATGGATATTCAAAAATATGTATTGACATTAAAAAAAAAAAAAACAAACAAACAAAAAAAAAAAACCAAGAAAACAAAAACCCACCCAGGATAATATTTATCAACTTGATAGGTTTTCTGTTCAGTATAAGCATGATGGGTAGGCAGACCAATTCAATAGGGTTAGGAAGTGATCAGCCAAGAAAATGAGAACTTCAACAATTCAGTGCTGTGTGTATATCTGCTTCTTTTGTCTCTACAAATGCTTAGTTCTTCAAACCCTGTTCCAGTTGTTCTTTAAAGGCAGTGCTCCCACGAGGCAGAATGCTCACTGGCCTTCTCTGCTGGGCCAAAGCTGCCTCCCCTCAGTTTCCTCAGGCTGGGCTATCATGTCAGCCTGCAGTCTTCAGCCTCAGAAACTGGCTCTGCTACATTCTGGTTAGATCCTGTGGTGCATCCCACAGGTATCTGCATTTTTTATATCCTTTGTATGTAACTGACCTTGCGAGTGATGTTGTCACCCTTTGCTTGCAGAGGGCTGTATATGTGAGCTAGATTCACTTACAGGTTGGGGCTGTATTTAGTGAGGTGCTTTAGGGCACTTTGGAATCGAAAGCATTATCAGTATATACATTATTAATATCAGCATAAGTACTTTATAATAGAGTATAGGGCATATTGATGAATGGAACATGAACTGCATTACAGTAAAGAGCTGTGAAAAGAATAAAACAGGATAAAACCCGAAAGAAAATAGCCCTCACCTACTGGATGTACCCTTTTACAAAGTTTCTCTGTTTTCTGTTACACAGCACGTAACCACCTTGAGCCAAGGGGACTGTGGTGAGAAAGACTGAAGAGTGTTTATTCACTGTACAGGGCAAAGAGAGACAGAGGTGTTGCTTCCTGTGTACAGAAAATGAGTATGCTGAAAGCAATTGCAGAAATGAATCTTGAAAATGAGGCTGTTTTGAGAAACAGTCAGAGTAAACAAAAAAACGAGGAGCACTTTAACAGTTTATCTTTGCTGGAAAGTAGTAATAGTTCTTATGCGGTCAGGAGACCTATTTTCTATTCTCAACTATTACAAGTTCAGTGTCTCTATTAATTATCCTCTGTGCTCCATTTTAAAGGCTGTGAAAAACATTTATCTACTTTCCTAAAGCTCCAAAGCATGCTGTGGTCTTTTAAACAATGCTTCTTTAGAGTGTTTTCATCTTCAATGTTCAAAAATAACCAGTAATATACATTATACCCATGTAATAGAAAGATAAAGAGAGATAGAAAGATAAATTATTCTGTTGGTTAAGCCACAAACTTATGGGAGCTAAGGCTACACTCTGAGCAGTTGTGCACATCGCCACTCGTTCAGTGATTGCTGCCAGGGTGGGTCCCCTCAGACTCTCCTGCAGACTCCAGCCCTCAGGTTTTGTTCCTCACAGGTTTCTCTCTTTCCCTCAGTTTCAATAAAGACTCTTTCCAGCTGTCAAGTTATTCATGCAACTGAGGTGCATGAGATTTGCAAACTCTTCGGATTCTTTTGACTTGCATTGATCAATATTTCCTTCTTCTGGCATCTGCTTAAATCATAACTGTGGTAGGCTACCATATTTACCACTTGCATACTAATCCTTCCTTAGATTTTATGCTTTCTATTTCTTTGTATTAAATGCAGACGCATAGATTCAAGGAAGAAAAGTTATTCTTTATTGTGGCCTCTCACCTCCAGATAATCAGCCACTCTGATGTGATCCATCCTTTTGACTATTATAGCTTACAAAACAGCATAAAATGATCCTGAAAGAGGATTTTCCTTTTCCATGGGTTAATGTCAGATGGAGTACAAATTCTGTTCTGGATTATCTTTGAACATCTCTACTACTTAGAAGAGATCCTCAGTTATTCATTCAATGTTCTCAGAATTAGAAACAGATACTATTATCAAAGATGAAGGGCTAGTGAAAAGGGATGTTGACTTTTTTGACTTTTTTTCATTATACTGCTCATAAGATTTTGATTCTCCACAAAAATAGAACTTTTCTACATAAGAGCAACTTGAGTCAATAGCAAGAACATTTACAAGACCAGTGTCCACACTGTTTTGGGGGGTTTCTTTCTTCTGTTTAAGATTCTATGTCAGATATACCAGACAGCAACTTTCAATGTGTCTTTTGTCCTCTCAGTTTTTTGATTTTGTTCCAGTAGCTGTAATTTACACAACAAGGGGTATATCTTACTTATTATACTCACCATCAAGATAGAAGGAAACTTTGTGATCAGAATACATCTAACAGTGAGATGCCTTGAGTTTGTTGCTAGAGGTCTTTGTCAAAGATGTTCTTTTACTTTTAACGTAAAAATAGATAGAAAAACTAAATAAAGTGACAGTGTACATCCCTAGGGGAAGTGTGAGTTGCTTCAGAATGAACAAAGCTAATATACTTAAGACCAAATCATGCAAATTCTTGTTTCTGCTCTATTAAAATTGCTGCATTGTGATTAGAAAGAAAATAATGATTTAGGTAGGACTGAAAAAGTTGATTAATTAATCCTCTCTGTTATAACTGTTATAGTAAAAAATGCAATTCTGTTCATTAGAAATTCAAACTTTGATCACAGGAACCTGTGCTTTCATCTGAAAAATTTAGTCCATAAGTTTTTCAGGTGGGATTCTGTTCACATTATGTCTTAAAAACGCTAATGTGTTACTCCCTTATTAATTACTGTCTTGTCCAACTAGTCTGTTCATTCCAGGGGGATTGAATGGGAGACTAACTGCTCGTCACTGTACTAAAAGCAACTGTCTAGGTTTTAAAGACTAATTAGATGAGAGTTTATGTGTCTTATTCCATCAAATATTTAGTTTCTTAAAAAGTTTTGCTTCAAAGTACCTCATTTTGTTGTACTCTGAGGATCAACTTGAAAAATTATATCATTGGTTAACCAATATCAGATGACTGACATACCTTCACTTGCAACAAAAAAAAAAAGAAGAAAAAACAAAAAGGAAAAGAAGTAGACATAGTGAATATATAGCAGTAAAGCCTATTTCTGAGCATGCTTTTATCCAATATAGTCCTTATGTCTATGGAAGAGACCTGAGCAAGGATATATGAAATCCCAGGTTTCATGCACTCATCCTCATCTACTCTTCCCTCTCCCAAGTCACTTCTTATTCTCCCCATAGTAACAGTGTTCTGTACAAAGATCACTGTTCATCTACAGTTATTTTTCCTTGTCCCTATAAACTGGTGCAAGTGACCACCAGTATTACAGGAAGAAACAATCACAAGTCATTGGGAAAGCCGTTTAAA
>VYZQ01062406.1:487-20621 GCA_013400655.1 Mystacornis crossleyi | reverse complement strand
CTGTTTCAGCCACTATTTTTTAAATGGCAACCAAAATAAAATGATTCTTTTTTTTTTTTTAAATTACCTCTGGATCAGAATATCTGATTAGAAAGCATTAGATAAAATGGATCTGATTAATGCCCATATATTGTAAGATATAGATCTATATATCTATAATTACTTTTTTTTGCCTGATTTCAATCAAGGTACAAGCAGTTATAGAAGGATGTGATGATTATCATGTTATTTATGCTCAAATGAGGTGCAGGAGTTTCCATGGTCCCTTGAGAGATCTTGATCTCATTTTCCTGCTGGATAAAATTCCTGTTTTACTGCATGAGCAATTCTGAGATTCATGGAGTCAATAGAACTCTGCTTCCCCAGGATATTCAGATCAACTTTCCCTTTTGGTTAACCCCTTAGGTGGAGAGCATGTCACTTTCAACATCTAGAGAGACAGTCTTTAATCAAGCTGTGTGCATCAAGCTAGAGCTCTGCAGACTTGGCATTAAAAATGAGGGACACAGAGCATAGGTATGTTTTAGGGTGTTTAGAACCATATATTGGTATATTCTTAAGATAAATGGAAGAATCATACCTCTAATTTTGATTTTCTCACCCGGGAGCACCAGATGTCATTAAGAGCCTACAGCAGAAGCCCTGTTTCCAAGTACCTCACAGACTACGAGGAAATAATTTCATGTATCATAATTAGAGGTCCATCTTGTCACATGCAAGTTCCAATTCATTTTCTGGTGCATGCATGTAGATCATACATCCTAAGTAAATCCTCTTCTGTCTTTTGATATTTTCTGATTACACAGAAATGCTCTCTTTTATTCCCCATCTTCCCCTCCCCCAGTAAATGGCTCTAGGGCATATTACTGCAGTACATCATCCAGGGTTAGGGCTTCACCAAGCTGTAATCACTGTTTGGTCGCTGTTCTGCTGTATCTTCTTTGTATATTTTCATCTTCAGTCTCCAGGCTGGTCAGTGACGCTCTACCTAAATGGTCAATTTTGAAAAGAATGCATATGATCATTTTTTAATAGGAGATGTGTTAATTGCAGGCTCTGGTACATAACTATTTACAAAATCCCCTCAGTGTGTTTTCACCACATCAGGAATGAATGTAAAGTGAAGACTTTTGTGTATGAAATCCTTGGCTCATGATTGACACAGGGATTCAGTCAGAGAAATTGAAATAGCTCAGGAGTCATTGTCAATACAGGGAAGTGTGTTAAAAATAAATAAAAATATGAGCATTTGTAAAGAACAGGGACCTGGTCTGCTCTTCCTGTCTAAATGTGTAATCCTGCACTGAGCTTAGCTGTATTTTACAGCCTGAGAACTGGAATTATTAAGCAGTGCTGAACTCTTACAGGTAAATCCTCCAGGACCGCCATGATTCTGCAAAGGCCTTAATTATGAGGGTTCTTTGGTTTGGGATTTTGTTTCTGTTGTTTTCTTTTTTTCTGTATTGCCACCAAACAACTTGACATGGAAGCTTCCTAAAACCAAAGAACAAAAGGGTAGTCCTTTAGCTTGCCATTTCTTTGCTAACTATTTTGATGTTGAAATTTAAGCTTGTCAAGCATTCTTAGCAAAAAAGAGAGAGAATGAAGGATGTGTCATACCAGTTCAAAGTTTTTGCTGCTTTCCCAAGCAAAGGCAAATTAGAAGGCAGATGGAAGTTTTAAAGAAAGCAGATTTAAGGGTTGTGTGGGGGCTGTTTACAGTAATATACAGGGAAACCAGCTTTTTGTTCTCTCTAAATGAGGTATGTGAAAGTCAAGGCTGTGACTAAGACTGCACAGTTGGCTACAGCAACAATGGCTTGTTGAATTTGATTTTCTTGGGATTGTTGCTCACTCCCATTTTTATCACCACAGCATCATTGTAATTTTTCTCAAAGGTTGGGTATGAGAACATAATGCTCTTTGTGGAGTAATTAGGGTGCTCATATAACACAAGCAAGCATGCCTCACAGCTGGAAATCTCTCCTTTAGAAATTACTTAGAGGGAATTTGCTCTCGGCGCCTTATTGAATAGCTCAGTGTAACAGAGGAGAGATTCCCATCCCACTCTGAAAGCTGTTTCTCTGCCATAGTGAGCAAGTGAATGACTACAGCCTTTAAAAGGAGATTTACTTCACTTTGCACTTCGAAATTTAAGCAGGATCTTCTGAGTAAAGATTAAACCATATAAATTGAAGTGGTTGGATTTTGTGTGAGATGATTTCCATGGTAGGACTTAGCCTGCTTTTACTTTGCATTAGAAGATGTGCAATTAGAAGCACTAAAAGCTACTAAAGAGGGGTTGGAAATAACATATATCACTCATACTTTTCCACAATGGGAAGATGGGATGTATTGTTTCCAGCTCTAACAAATAATTCTCTGTACCATTTTGCTGCTTTTCAGAGGTATTATTTTACAGTGTTTGTATCTTGTCCATCTAAAGCTTCCCACACTCATAAAAAAGCCCAATGCCATTTCTTTTTCAAACTTCTAAGTACAAAATGTCAAGGGTAAAGTCTGTAGCTAAAGGTGTTAGGACAAATCCACCCTGCAACTCTATCTCGGGGAGCTCCACATTCATATGCCTGGTCCCTGTCTCATACTTGTGTGCACACACACCTTTACAGTCAGGAGCCTCCTGTGTATTTATGTTGCTTAAGAATTTCCCAGAGAAAGGCTCTTATGACCTTTCTGTGAGAAGCTTGAGGAGCTCTGTTGTTTGCAGAAGGCTTTTGAAATTGAGCCATGCAGTCAGAGCATTGCCTTTCTTTGTCCTGAGATTGTCAGGTTTAGCTGAGGTATAAAGACAGAGTTAATTCAGAAATACTTGCACAACATGTAAGACCAGGTTCCTGCCATTGCCAAAGGAATGTACTGCTGGCAAAACCAGGACTAAACTGAAGGAAATGGGACAAAGATCTGAACTGGATCTCCTACAGTAATCTGAGCAGGTTGCGTGAGGGTCTGACGCCCTCTGCACATACAAAGTTCTGCTGAGCAGAAGCATTAGTGGTAACTGAGGCCTCAGACAAACAAACACTGTTATTTCTTCCTCCAGCTTCTAAAATCATCAAGATTATATAGACCCAATATAATATAGCAGTTTAAAATCCCATATAATTATATTATTGTCTCTGCTGGATTTGATTTCAAATTAATTCTACTCAATGTTGTGGCAAATTAATTTTGGAAAGTCATTAGAAACATCAAAGTAATCCCATTGTAAAGCAGTTTGTCGCTGCTATATGAGCCAAAACCTCAAAATAATAATAAAAAAAAATAATTGTGGAGATATTAGTAACAGTAGCTGAAGGGTTAATTTGCCTTTAATTGAGTCATTACTTGACCAGACAAATTATAATCCTATCCAGTGTGTGCCATTTACACAAGTTTTCCCTGATTTTTTCCTAAGGTAATAGGCCTAGCAGTTAGCTGGCTGCTGCTCCTGCTATGCTTCGGCAGCTGTCATTTTGACATATTTTCTGCTTTCTTTAGAAGAGAGAGGCTGATTGAATGTGAGAAAAGTGGAACTTTGACAGGCTGTCAGAATCCCTTGCAGCACAAACCTACCTGCCAGCTAACTTGTTTCAGGTTTATTTCAAAGAAGGTTTCCAGCACACAAACTTCTATTACTAACCCAAGAAGGTCTTAAATAGGTAGCTTCCATTTTCTCAAAAATCTAAATTACATAATTTTCCCTTCAAATTGGTTTAATTTTAAGGAATTCCACATATGTCAGAGAAAGCAAAAGCAAGTTCCCTTTCCCCTGTCCATGTGCAAAGGCCTAGGTGGATGAAAGACATGCTGTTCTTTATGTTTGGTTTGTTTGTTTGGTTGGTTGTTTTTGTTTTGTTTTTGTTTTGTTTTGTTTTGTTTTGTTTTGTTTTGTTTTGTTTTGTTTTGTTTTGTAGTAGTAGTAGTAGCAGCAGTAGTAGCAGTAGTATCAGCTATTTGCCCTAAACTATGAGCAGCCTTCTGAAATTCTGAAGTCCGTTCATGAAGCAGTCAGGAGTAAACATGCTGTAAATGATTATTCCTTAATAGGGGCTCAAGCTGGGAGGAGATGCAGCTGTTGGTGCTAATGGAACCAAGCTGTTATAATTATTAATAGCAGACAACTACCCACACAACACAGTCACCTCTCGACTCGTGCATTCGCTACCCAGCCAACCTGCCGGGGCAAGCCCACAGCATGCTCAGAGCCAGAGGTGGAACTGCTGTCCTCACAGCACCCAGCTACGGGCTTGGACAGCCCCTCTGGGGGCTCTTTCCTGTCTGAGGTAGTAATGTGTGTTCTTGAGATCTTCATCTGTATGGAACAGCTGCTGCCCTCTCGGCTCCTGTCTGAGTCACAGCCCGTGGGTGATGCCAGCATGGGCTGGTGGCCGTGGGCTGATTCAGTGTGTTCTCAGTGTCCTCTGATTATCTGTTCGTGCAGGTGTGACAGGGCTACTGCTCTACAGGGTTAAATTAGCCCTGGGAAATATTCACACAGTATCTTCCCGGCAGGGGCTTTTCATTTCTTTGGCCTGGAGTTTTCTGATAACTATGTTTCCACCTAAATCAATAAATACCTGTAGAAATGATTCACTCAATTCACAGATGAGTGGTCTTTATGAAAGCCAAAAGAAAATAGAAATAAAATGATCTAAACGAAAGAGACTTCTCATCATACTGATCATACTGAGAAATGTGTTTATATTGTCATTTTCATTTTGCTTGGTGGCTTGCGTGAAAGAGGTTAGTATAAATATAAATATACAATATTTATTCATCTGCATTATCAAGTACCTTTTGAGGCACATCCGTAACCTTTTACATGTGCCAGCTTTGGTATTTGCATTTACCTATGTTTGCTGAATGCAAGTTCTTTTGCCAATGCGCAGGCAGTAATAGAGTTTTACTTATGAAAATCTCTTCTACAGCATATACAGTGATGAAATAAAACCTTACATTCTACTCTGGCCCATATGATAATTGTCATATACCATCTCTTCTGGAACAGATCTGTGTTGTTCCTGTCAAAGAACTCACAAAGCTGTGTGACTGAAAGGTGTGCCTAGCCAGAGTCTCAGCTACCTAAAAGTCTCTGTCCATCCTAATGATTTAAAGAAGTTTATGGAACTATTTAAAACAAAATAGTAACAGAATGGTGTAAAAGACAAAGATTAGTGCAGTTTAATTGACTTAGATACAAAGTGAGTTCTATGCCTGAGATACACTGACATACAGGTGACAGGAAACACACACCACAGTTCCCACCCCTGACCTTCTGAATCCAGTGGTTTTGCAGTACTATTATCCAAATTGTTCCTCACCAAAACACTCAAACTCCCAAAAATGAGCATACATTATGCAGCACTGCCAGACACTATTAGTCAAACAGCTAAGGCACAGCAATGAGAAGTTTTCCTCAAGACAATTCAGAATGCTTTCCAGAAGTCATCTTGCCTGCCTTACTGCTTATTTATTGGCAGTACATAGCAATTAGTCACAAATTAAAACACTTGGATTATTCAAACTGTGGTTACCCAGTTAATAACTGGAAAACCAGAAATTATTTAGAAATCCACTCTGTACTGGGATTCTTTTGCATGCAGACATTAACAGAAAAAGAGTGGAAAATTTTGAAGCCTGGTAGACAATTATGTGGTTTCATTGCTTGAAAGGAACAGTTCAGAAGCAATTGTAGGGATTTCACTGTAAGAATAACTGAGATGTTTTATTTCATCTGGAGTGGAGAGAGTTTTCTGGAAATTTAATCGGAGCGCTAAGATCTAAAAGTTATGGTTGCTACCTTTAAAAGCAGAACATGGCATTCGAAAGCAAGTTAGAAGTCCTGACTGTAACTCCAGTCCAGTTTTTCTGTCTGAAAGCAGGAATGTGATGGATTAAATGTTAATGGTTATTGTTCAAAAAGAATCTGTCAGATTTATACGTTCTTAGAATCTGACATTTTAGCCCAATTCAAGATTTCAAATAGTGCTGTTCTACAAAGATTTTATTAGAAAAATTAATAATTAAGTTAATCCATGTTTTGCTTTTCCATAGGAAAGATTTTTTCTTTTCAGATATAAGCTTGTGACATGTAAAAAGTCAATTCTAGAAACAGATCTCCATAGAACTTTGTTTTCCCTCATATTTCTTTACTTATTTGGCTACTCTTTTATCATTTTTACTTAATACATTTAAGAGTTAGGCATGTAAAAACCAGATATATACTTTGAACAAGCGTACAGTTTGCAAGATTTGTACATGAATCTATCTGTATGCAGAAAATCATGTGCTATTCTGTGCAGAATATTAAAGGCAATACAAGGAGTGTGAGAATCTGTGCAAAGTTTGTTTGAATGCTAATAAATCATGGAATCACTTTTTTTTCTGACCACTGGGACTTGCCACATAGGAAATATTCACCTCAACCCAGAGGAGTATCTTGTGCACAATTTTTCATACCTCCTCAAATCACTGGCATTTGGTTAAGGAGCAGACATCCTCAGTGGCAAAGGAAAAGGAGTTTTCAAAGCACATGCAGCATACTTATCCTGCCATCCTTCTATTTTATGATGATAGTACTAATTGTTTAATTTTAATTTTATTACTCTTATAATCGTATCTATAAAAGCTTTGTGGTTTTGGCTGAAAAGGACAAATGTTCATGTGGGTGTGAGCACACAAAGTACTCAAGCTTTTGACTGCAAGTTAATTGAAAATTAGATTGGGTATCTGTACATTGCATTGAGGTTTGTATGTTCAGTTGTATATTAAGACGTGTTTGTGTATGTAGAAATACACACACATATTTATGGATAAATTTGCACATATGCAAAATATTTATATATGGTTGTGTGTGTGCATTAATATATACATGTATATGCAGATGTTGTTTTATTCCTTCCTGAAATCATGTATGTATTCCTACTTTTACTGGAATCTTCTCTAAGGCACTTTCTAAACTAAATGCATTTGAGGTAAGGAAGAGGATGGTCCTGCCAGGCAGTGTTTTGAAGTGGAAATGAGAAAGAGCTAATTTTCTTCACAACAGTAGGCACAACCAAAGACCTATCAATACAGCACAGGAGAGGCAGAGGAAGCAGAAACATGCTTTCATGTGAAATTGAAGTTGTCTAAGAATATCACTGTTGAAATCTTTAACAGACTCCTCCTCTACAAAAAAAAATGAGGGAAAGTGACAAGCCTATCTTTTTCTTTTCCAGTTCAATGACAAAAATCTTCTTTAAACTGATTTTACTATAGGGTAGCCATCTTACTTTTGAACAAAAAATGCTGTTTGTCACATTGGCCCTCTACATCAAAGCATGAAAACACACAGACAAACCAAACCTCCTGGAAAAAATGTTCATAATTATTGTGGTACACCACCCTTCTTTCCAGGCCAAGGGCCAGCCTTTTGAAGGTAGGACTATTATTTCTCAATAGAGCAGAAAAAGATTTATAGGACACTCCAGCTGAAAATGCCATGAGAACATTCTAGGCAATCAGCACAGAGAACCTGGAGGCAGGTTCATGTCAGCTGCTGCTTCACTGTTTTTTGTGCTTCACCAAGATCTGTTGGGAATTAAATTAGTGCTTTGGAAGAGGAAACACATTGTTCGCTGTCCATCTGTGGAAGCACTTCAGCATCACCAGGGGCTGGAAGATCCTTGTCAAGTGTGAGGTTGAAAAGGTAAAGTGATATTTTCCAGCACAGTTTGCCCCCCATGGTAATGAAAGGAATTATTTTCCTTCTCAAATTGAAGGGAATAAACTGGAGAGAACAGGGATTAAAATGTACATATTTGGTAACAAAGTAAACACATTTATATACCTCACTTATACACACCTATGAGCGTCTACTTGATAGTTATCTGTATGTTTGCAAAAGGAGATTAATTTATAAGTATAGAAGAAACAACTTTTTATACCATTTCTTGTGGAAAAATCATTCTGGTGATGATTCTAATCACAGTAATCCTATTTCACATATTTCATTTGTTCATCCCGAATGAGGGACTGGTTGAATTTTAAGGCCATTTCAGATTTGACAGTGTGCCGCAGAGTAGAGGAAAACAAGCAGCAAAGCCAAGGAAACACACTTGTCATCCATCCCCTCACAGGAAAGACTGTAAAGTAAACTTGGTTTCTCTTCCCTCGCAGCCAATTTTCACGTTCTGTGCAGAATTCTCATACCGGTGTTGTATTTCAATTTTCTCCAAGCACATATCGTGCTGTTGTAATTCTAATTACACGCATTTTGAGTAGAATACCAAATTCTTAATTTTCTTAAAGCTTTGATATTTTAGCTTCCACATCGATCTTTTAATCTTTCATGCATATTTCAGTTTGGAAGTAATATAGTTCTATATTGCATATACATAAAACAATGGTTTGGTTTTTTTTTTTTTTGCTTGTTTCATACTTAGACATGAACTTTTCATTTAAATGATGCAAGCCTAATTTTCTTTTTTCTCACTTTTCTTTCCTCCTTAATGGTTACTAAGGAATAACTGTTTTTTCCAGAGCTGTTACAGGAATAGTTACAATAATGATTGAAATGATGATTTGTGGTACAATGATGGGAATGATACTTGGAGATTGTTATTCATTCACCCGGTTCAAGTTATTGGTAATACTTATATAATAATTCTGACCTATATTCTCAAGAAACTTCTGCAACCATTTTATTGTGAATCTTGACTCCCCATAAGAAGAAGCATTTTACAAAAAACAGTAGTGTTGTCTGGAACAAAAAACAAACAAAACAAACAAACACAAGCAAAACCACAAACAAACAAACAAAAACGAACTTAAAAAAATGAGTGTTGTGACCTCAGCCCAAGCAGGCAGTGGGTTACTGAAATCTATTTGTTTATGGTGTATCTGAAAGGCTTTACAGGAGCTGCTCAACTTTGGGTATTAAGCTCTACTTGCCTATTATGTTGGCACTGTTTTGAGGTAGATACGTAGACTTCTCTTTATGCCAAATGAGCAGAATACTCAGGAATGAGAGACAGAAATTCTTTCAGTCATCTATCAAATAAGATCATGGCTTATATCTATTTTTTACTGTATGAAACAAATTTTATAAGCTTCCCATTGAATACAGGTACACAAAATTAACAAAAACACTTTCTTTAAAAAAAAAAACACATCTGTATTAGGGAATGCATTTGTATTCATGTTACCATCTGATAGCATCTGGGTATTTTCTTTCAACTCCCCAAAATTAAGATGTTAGACCTTTATTATATCCCTCCCTTAGGCAGACGGAGCAGCCCGAGCTGACAGAGCTGCTGCTTTTACAGAAGCTATTCCATAACTTCTAATCCTGCCCTGGAGAGTGTCAGTGTAAATCTAGATTGGGAGGTGACAGCACTATGATGAGAAGTAAGAATCTACTTCTCTATTTATTAACAACCAAAAAAAAAGAGATTTGTATATTCCTGTCAGTTGAGTTGCAGTGAAGACATTTGTGTTCTGCTGCTGGCTTGTCAAGCAATGTGATTTAATTTTTTCTCCAGAGACTTATCTGCAAAAGTTTAATATTATTTTTATCATAAAGATTTAATTTTATGATGTTGATGATAGTAATAGTAAACCAAAAGAGATGTGAGGCATAATGGGTTAATGCTTCTTAAGCACAGAGAAGGTCATAAGAGGAGACTACTGGAAATGTAAAGTACAAAATTGTTTTGTTATATTATTGTTCCTATTTTCTAAAACTAGGATAACGACAATATATATATGAGGCAGGGAACTGTGTGAAGGCGCATTTTTACAGCACATCATATGTTCCTTACAGAGAAATTCTCACCTTCTATGGGGTCTTACACTTATGTCCTTAACTTGTAAAATATTTAATTCTTGAGTAGTTCATTAATACATATACATTAAAAAATTTTATGTTTTCATATTAGACCCAAATTTGTTATACTGCAAAACTGTGCTATCCTGGAATAAACCTCATCATTTCTGCTTAAGATAAGCATGGTAAAAACAGTTGTGTTTCAAATTTTTTTGTGGGAAAGAAAAGAAAGAGTTCAGTGCAACTCATTGAATCGTAGCTGCATTAACCACTTCCTGAATGACAAATTCAACCAAAATATTTCCGTGAAATACTTTAGTACATATACTGCATCGATATTTTGATATACTAGCTTTATTCATTAGCCTGCCTTAATAGAATAACCATCCTCAGCAATTTTTTTCTCATTAAACATGACCAGGAAATTTCTGAAGGAAACAGTACTTTTTTTCCATTGCTTGTGTTAAGCAAATAAAGTAGAAGTGATAGAAAGATGGTGACCCGTGTTGTCAACTACTATTTGAGTCCCGGCTGGAGGGGAGCGCCTTTCGCAATGTGTCATTTACTGTGGATTTTATAAAAACAGAAGTGTCACTACCTGAGTTCAGATTAGGAAACTCAACCTGTCAAGTGCCTGATTTTTACAAAACTCTCCTTTTGCCCTACAACCTGCATTTTCATGTGGCTTTATATTATTTTTTCAATCAATAAAACTTGAGAGCAGTGCCTCCTTGTTGAAATCTGAGGTTAAGTTCCACATACTTTTTCTAAACAGAATACTACAAAAGGCTCCCTGAGGACAGCTATTGATTAGGGCTGTGATGTTCATCTCCATCATGTGGCATGGAGGGGACAAGTGTGCTAAACACCTGCAAGTGCAGCCAGGGAGGTATCCTAAGGGGAAGGGCAGCACCTGGAAATGGTGAACTCCCAGGAACAGAAAGTGAGGTAAGGAACTTGTCTCTTGTAAGGAACACTGGGAATGGTGTAGAGTTAAAGAAGAGGAAATGAAAGAAAAAATTGTTGAATCTTGTTGTTGTGTAAGTAGTTACTGCAGCAATGACAAAGCTTGTGGTGGAGCAGCAGACTGCAGAGCACAAGTGGAGCAAACGCAGCTCCAGGTGCAGGGACGGCGTGCGGCTGCTCGGCCGTGGGACCACGGCTGTGCCGTGTGACACCGAAGCAGGTTCACAACTCTCCCCCTTTTGCTTCAGTCATATAATGGAGGTTTGATTCACATTATCAGTGCCACTCTGCCAAATGCTGTTAGAGGAATATTTTCCTAGATATCATTAGTTGCCTGGACTCGGAACTATATACTTCTTGTCTAATCAAAGAGCTCACCAGTGTATAAGCTTCTGGGCAACTGCCCAAAAAGACAGAAGAAAACAAACACTAGGAAGCTCAGGAATCAGTGGGTTTTTCCTAATCACTTCTGCCTCTTTGGCCATGGCTGGAGGACAAAGGATTTACAGCTACCTGTTTATGTATATTAAATGTATTATAGATACTGTGTTTCATTTTTACCTTGTTGGACTCTTTGGGAAAAACTGACAGGATTATACAATGGAAAAGCAAAGATTACACACACCCTGAATAATCAAATGGCTGGGTCTAGGTTGCACTTTTAAATTTTTGCCATATAAGTCTATTTTATAAAAAAAAAAATTATAAAAAGTGAAGAAGTCCCCAACTACTCATGTGCCAAATATTTTTTGCTTTGCTTTTGTAGCACGACACTAAGCATCTAAATTAACTTCTGTAAAAAAACTGCTGTCTTTTCCTCCTAAATACACTTCTTTTCCAAAAGCTGAAATGAGAAAATGTGCATATGGATATAGAGACAGAGTAAGAAAAGAATCCCAAGGAGATCTTGACCCTGTAATCTTCGATATTGCAGCCCCGCATGCTAACATTAGGCCACTGCATCACATGGTGCAGAAGTGAGTTTAAAGGCCAATGAACTCTACAAATTTTCCAGTCTTTCACAGTTACAGAGGCACCTCTATTAAATATATTTGTGTTGATGATTCAATATCCATCACAGGGTTCTTAATGTCTGACCCGTGGTACCTGAGCTACTCGGTGGAAAATGCAGTGGGGGCAGTAATTTTTGCTTGCCTTTACATTGAACAGACATCTATGCTGAAGGATGGACAAACTTTGAATTTTGTGACAAATAATTTCAAATGTACACTACTTTTCTGAGGAGAGCATCTCAAAACCTGGCTGAAAAGTCTGGGTTCTGTTTCTGCAGGCTGGTTAAAGAATGGCTTTGAGTAAGTGTAAGCGCCAACATTCAAATGAGAATGTTCATACTATAACTCCGTGTCTTGGCGCGACTTTACGATGCTGTATCCTCTATTGCCTGCTCTATGCCCAGAATCCTGTGCCTTTCTGGGTCCTTAAGGCAGATGCGAGAGAGAGAGGGGGGAAGGTGGTGGAATTCCTTCAGTGGCTGTGTTCAAAAACACAGGTAACTCGCTTCTCCTCAGCTCTTGGCTCTCAGCAGTAGGGAAGAGTGTTGCATTCTCTTGCTTTTTAGCTAGCTTCTTGTTCGTTAGCTGAAGCAAGGAGTTCCCTGGGACTTTGGCTGCTTCTTCTTCTCTTCTGGACTGTTCAGCAACACCAGAACATCACCAGGGGGCCCAAGCCACACCCCAGCTCTCGAGAAAGCAGAGCCATCACCTACAAAGAACTCCAAAATTACCCAGGTGTTCTTCACAGGGAGAAGTTTTAGTATTTAACATTATTCTTTCTCTCTCTTTTTTTTCTTTTTTTTTTTTTTTTTNNNNTTTTTTTTTTTTTTTTTTTTGGTGCCTGTGTGCCCCCTGCTTGTTAAATAAGTAACTTCTTTTTCCACTTTCCTCCAAGGAATTTTTTCCCAAACCTGGTGGGGGAGGGGGGGGCTGAAACCTGCTTTCTATCAGAGGATGTTTCCTCCAATTTGTCTCAAACTGGGACACTGTTTATCTCTGACTTTTTTCTTTCTGTAAATGGACAATGACTATGTTGGCAGCAGTGCAAAATACAGCATCTCTGTATTTATCTATGTAAAGCGCATGAATTAACTCCATTTTTCTCACAAGGATTATTTTAAAATATTTTTTATATTCAATCACCTTTATCTTTACAACAACATCAGCAATGTGCTCAAAGACACTTCAGGGAAGGGAAAGTAGATTGTTAATATCAGTGTATCACCTGCCATCTGGACACACTTAACACATGGTGAGATGTAAAGATTCAGCCATTTGTGGAATTTGATCCCAGAGCTCACTTTCAATCAGGTAAAGTCATGTCTAGGCAGGCACAGATGTTGTATGTACATAATGTAGTTCATTTAATTTATTGCCTACTTGTGTTAGAATAATGCTGTGCTGGGATTAGTGCAGAGCCACAGTGCTCTGCTAGGTGAACTGGTGACATTCTAGTTCAAAGGAGAGGGATCCATGCCATCCCCAGTGCATGGCAGCATGTATTAAATAGCTTCAGCAAGGTGGTATATTCCCACTGATTTAGATCATGGTCACAAGAATGCAGTGAAACAGTGATTTTGCTTATCATCTACACATTGTGTGCATTGTGCTAAAAGATCCGTAGTATTATCATCAGACTTTTCCACAAAATAAATATAGCACCTCTGGTGGTTCTTCCTGTGTAGTGCAGACCAGTGTTGATGTTTCCAATTCTTCCTGCCCATATCCTGCCTGTGGGCCCAGGGTGCACACCCTTTTCCTTTAATAGCTTTAGCCTTAGTCCTGAACATGTAGATGGAATCCTGTGTAATGCACACAGCTTTAACAGGTAGACAGTGGAAGAGTGCCGTAAAAAGTCCAAAATCTAAATACATTCTAAAGTCTTCTGTAGTGGAACAGTTTATTTAAATAAATAATTACATTTATGGAGGCAGCCATGTTTAAAACACTCAAATTCCTCTGCAAATTCAACACATCCTCAAGTGTATTTACATGGGTCTTTTCTCTACTCAGAAATACCCGAATTCTTTATTGTTTTTGATTTGAATAAAAATATAATTCTTCTCCAAGTATGTTGTCTTTACAGATGTGTTTTCTTGGAATATACATTCCGTTAGCAAAACAACCAGTGACAGAGATTATAATGATACTGCCAGGCACCCTGACTGATCCATAGATGTCCCTTTGTGATACTGCAGCATATATCACTGCTGAGCAGTGCAATATGTTTGTGTAGCAGCTCCCGTGCTCTGTCCTGAGCCTGTGTATTCACTGTCAACACCTGACACCCCACTCACATTTCACATGTGCAGGAAGATACCAGTGAGGAAAAGTGGAAAGATGTATTTTGGAAATGTCAGTGCTGACCATTAACCTCCAGCTGCAGGATTAGGATTGCACACCACGGGGTCATGGCATGAGAGCTGCGCTCATGCAGTAGTGACAGAGGAAAAGCAGGGAGGAAGCTCACTGGCTCTGCAGGTGGAAGAGGGACAGTAGGAGAGCTGCAAAAGGCTGGCAGAGGTAGACCAGTCGGTTTCTCGTCTCCATTGGCAGATGGCACTAAAACATTTCAGTCAGTTCTGTCCACGGCCAATCTGGTTTTGTTCTAAGGGAGCTGAAATCCTCCCGAGCCCACCATCTGTCACCCACCCTGCCATACGCAAGAGGAGGTAGGCATGTACATCCTCCAGGGAAAGATGGTGGCATCCATTTCCAGAACAGGGCTGCTATTCACCACAACTGGGGATACTGAAATGTGCTAAAAATTCAGTGTTCCCCATCTACACATAGCATCTCTGCTGTACATCCTGTAGCTCAGGAAAGAGAGCTGTCTACTGCTTGGCCATTTCATTGATCCCCAAAGGCTGGATGTTGTCTGGAACATGCCACTCAAAAGTTGACATTTAAAGTGTAAATTTAGCATTTGTCAAAATTTGCAGTCTCTATGTGATATCTTCCCTAGGAATATATTACTCTTACAAAATTTTTACCTAATGCCAAAATACCCGTGGTTACCTCTAACAATAGCAAGCTTATCTTCCTTTCTATTTCTGAAGCTATAGAAGGCCCTCATGAGTTTCCGCACAATAGTAGCATTGCACCTCCTTATTTCGCTGTTGAAGATGACATTCCTTTTTCTTGCCTTTGTTACAGATTCAGGCTGCCTTTCATATACTAGAAGCTCTGCAAACAAGGCAAGTGGTACCGAGTTTTGTGCATTACACATTACGACGTAGATAAGGTCAACAGCAAATGAAATGAGTTTCAAAGACGTAATGGGGAAGCAAGTTTCAAATACTACTTGGAGTGATGCTGGCTGATTGACAGCCAGCCACCAGAAAAAAAACATCATCTCTTAAACTCCTAGAAAATTAACGTATTTGTCCTTTCTCATACTTGTTTCAGATTTCATGGCTACCCATGCTGTCTTGCCCCACAGGATATTAAATAATAACAGTCTTCAGGCAGCAAAGAGAAGAACTAATTGTCATTATTCTTCTACTTCACCGCTGCTGCTGTAATTGGAAGTTATCTCCTTATAATTGCATCTGTAGTGAATAGTAATTATAATTCTTATCATTAGCTTTTTCATTAGTTTTTTCCCCTTATAAAATAATATTTTGTACTAGTTCTTGTCTAACTTGAGAACACAAAGATGGTCACTCTATTGGCACTGTTGTTGCTGTGTTGTTAATTGCAAAGGTGGATTTTGCACAGCTCACAGTAAACCTGTGACATGAGCAGTAAAATGGAGTCAGGAACAGCTGCAGAACATGAGCTGTGAATAGGAGAGCAGAGCTTTCATTTTAATCCTTCCTTAGTCTGTACATAGAGTGCTGAACATAGAGGCTGAGCGTTACTACTGACTAGAGCTTTGAAATTAATTTAGATCAAACTGAATCACTTAAAAGAACCAAAAAAGCAAGCTTACCAGCTCTTAGTCAAATCAAACAGATATGCTTTTTTAAAAACCATTATTTTTACATCAGCTTTTTGGCGTATTGTCGTGGTGACTGCTTCTGACCACAGGCTAACTCGCTACGGCCACCGCGGCGAGAGTGGGGAGCAAGCTGGGACCAGGGTCCCGCCGCTGCTCCTTTGGAGTTCTAGCTCTTTCATGCTCCAGAGAGCCAAAGCCCCAAGGTCGTCTGTCAGCCACCCCGGTGAGGAGAGGGGTAAAGGAAGGCAGGGGGGCCTTTTCCTCGGGTGCAGTTCGAACTTTATTTCCAGGGGTCCCAGGCAAAACNGAATAAAGGGAAGTGGAAGGCCATAATGGGAAGACCGGGGGAATGGCTTGGGCATAGGATTTACCACCCGGGGGAGAGGGAGAGGGGGAATAGGGCTAAACCAATACAGAACAATAAAGCATTTTAAAACCGAAAAGAACAGTAAAAATAGCACACCGCAACAGCGTATTTAAGAATGGGAGCAAATATTTTATCAACAGGGTATAACCTATACAGAGTGAGCATGGTGAAATGATTCCTGAGCTCTCTCTGGAATGTTTTGTCCCAGACAAGAGCGAAAGTCTCATCTCTTTTCCAAAGCTCCATTTTGTTACAAAAAAATGTTAATTTCATTTTTAAAATATTAATATTCTAGAACTATACAGCATGATGCAAAAGAGAGGCTGACTATGAAGTTTTATGAGCTTCCCTTCCTTACACATCATATAAACATAAAGCTCTTATGAGTCTGCCCACAAACAGAAAATGCTGATAGCTTTAGCAAATAATAAAACATATTTTGACTGCAAATTTTGAATTTAATTTGAGCTGTAAATATTCATTAAATACTATATTACTGTATGTTTGTGTGTTACCAGTCTATTTTATAATATTCATTTGCAGGTCTAAACAGCAGTGTAAGATTGGGCTTGCAGCACCCAGTTGAGTGAATGCTGGTTATTCTGTAAATCATTTTTCTGATCTAATTTTTAGACGAGGCAGTAGGAGTATCTGCAGCTGAAAACAAATGGTGAAAGGGTCTGCAGTGAACAATAAGCTCCATAAGCACATTCCATATAGATTGTGATTGACAATACTTGCAGAATCCAGTCCCACTGTACTTCCTGCTATATTGTTGCTCAGACTAAAGTGACTATATGTGGGCTTTTCATCCTTTTTTTTAACCATCAGTTTGAATCCGACGTGCTAGAAATCTCTCCTTCTCCTCATTTTTCAGCTTAGACTTAGCATTGTGCGCATTCTTAAGACTGAAAGTCCTAATTTTCATCTGACACATATCTTCTCCCAGCTCCAAAATTTGGCATTACAATTTGATCAAAACTTTTTTTTTTTTTTATTAGCAGGGTGCACTATATATAGATAGAACATGTGTTTGACATTTTCATAGCAAAACACAGACCATGTGTGTAGAAAATTGCATTATGAGTCAACTTACCTGTTTATTTACTTCAGTTTTTTCCTTGAAAAAATAAAAGAATTGACAGATGCAGAAGTTTAATTAAGAGGAAGCTATTTTGGCTTTCTGTTCATAAAAGAGAAAAATATATGGGACTGCAAAACTTCTCTTGTCTTCCTTTGCTTTTTGAATTCGTGTGATTTAACCCTTATGTGAAAACTCTCTTTATCTCCAAACCCTTATTTATACATATAGAGATAAGTTTCCACTTGTCGGATGAAATCTTGTGTGCCAAGATGCAGCCTTTAGGGAATTTTTAACAATGAGTTATAAAGCCCCAAGGAACAAGGATTTACAACAGAAATGCTGACACAACCTTAACTAAAGTGGTGCAAAAAGGCAAGGATACAATATAATTAAAACAACAGAAGCCCTGTACTGCTGCCTGTCAGTATCTGAGCAGGTCTCTTTGACAAGTTCTCTGATTTTTAGCTTTACAGCTTTAACAGCATCAACTGGTTTTTTCGAGGGTGGTTTGTTGATTTGTTCTGTGGCTTTAGGTTGGTTCTTTTTTTTCTTTTAACAGATGTATTAGAAGAGTTTTATAAAACTGCAGCAGAAGGCAAAACAGCAGTGAAATGATTGAAGATGTGCATTTGAATCAGTTTGGTTTATAGGGATTACTTAGACTATATGAAAATCCATGAAGGTCATAATGACATTTATGTCCTTCTAAAGCTGATGTGTACTACTTTTTATTCCCTTTGTACACTGAACAATAAAGAATTTTAAATGTACTGTTGAATTAAAAAGTAGTTGTCTTCAGCTTTTAGTGCAAAACAAACTTCTAAGGAAACATATTATGTAATCGAAATTCACACCTTTTGGAGCTAAATAGCCTTTTCAACAATGCTACAATTTCACCAAAATTAAAATCAAATATCTACTCCAGCAAATTAGTTAATGTGTAATTTCTGCAAAGAAACATTTATGGGAGAACTTTAAGCATTTTTTTAAAAATGCATTACTGACTGAAGTATGAGAGTCAGAAAAAGAAGTATCTTCCATTCCATCAATGCCATCTACAAGCTTTCTCTTTAAAAGTATGACTTTTTAAGAATTAATTTGTTATAGGCAGATGCATATTAAAAATTCATAAATATATAATAAGCAAACACTACATTATTGTTTTCAGTAGGTATCTGATTTCTAATAGTCAAACACCTTGTCACGGGAGCTCCAAAATCAAATGCATTGTATTCCTAAATTACCAAAATAAGAGCACACTCAATTTTAGCAATCATATGATCCATGGCTTTAGTGCTCTGTGTTTAAACTATCTCCTCCATCATTTTTCAGCTAGAAACAGCGGGGAGAAAATAAAGCTGAGATTCATAGATTTTCAACTCAAAGAACAGTGAAAATCCACAATTAGTGTATTGAAAGCACCTCATTAATAGAGCGTGTTTCACAAAGCATTTTGTCATATGTGTTAATTTATGCTTACATGCTCTTCTGATTCTGTCTAGTTATTTTATATAAACAGATTCCCTTTTCATATTTTTTAATCATAGATACATTTTAATAGGTATAGTTTGCTCTAATTCCTTAATCCTTATTCTTTAAATAAGTGGAAGTTAAGGTTTACAGCTCTTGCTTAACCAACGGCCTTTGTGCTGTGTGCCTGTGGCCAGCACTGACCAGCAGCTTTGCAAAAGTACAGCTTGGCAGACATCCAAATATCCAAATATCCAATATCTGAAATATCCAATATTTGAAATATCCAATATTTCAAAATGAAGTTTGTTTGAAATGTGCTTCGTTCCAAATATTACAATAGCATGAGTTGAATCTGAAGGTCCAAATAAATATAAATCAGGTCCAAATAAATATAAACCTGTTGCATGGTTTGATAATGTGAAAAATACATCCTTTGACCCTTATTGCTTTGTGTTGTCCTTGCAGATCCAGAGCAATATTTGACTCAAAGGACTGGTCGTGGCTACCAGAGGAAAAAGGCGTAGGTGACACAAAATACCAGTTTTGAGTTACCTTCACCTGTTTAACTGAAATGTAAAGCTATGCCTACAAAATAGCTCCTTTGCTGGGGAAGGGAGAGAAAAAAGTAATTACTCCCATATCAAAATGACTGAAAATCAAGACAAAGTTAGTAAAGAGAATTGTATTGCTCATGCTGTTTGCCTTAATGATAATAAGATCATTTTGGTCGTCTTCCCAGCAATTAGAAGATTTTTCTAGAATACATTCCTAAATACTTATGTAAAAGAAGCATGCACAGCATGGAATATATTTATTAACCATCTTTTAACTTCAAAGCTTTTAATTTTTACATAATTTCACCAGCAGAAGAATTTTTTTTTCAAAACATCCCTCTGTTTGGGTCTCTTAAAATACAGCAATTGGAGTGGATCAGCAGTTGGTAAAATTAATCTAAAGTAACTGTTTATTCAGTTTAGCTCCAGTGTAATCCCACAACTTTAAAGAATTTCAAAACCTCACAATATATAATTATATCCTGAGGATATTTATGAGTATGGGGGAAAATGTTATCAATAAAATTCCTAACCCACAGATGGTGCAGCTGGAATGGGAATCAATTGACAGAGGTAAAATCTCACTTGTAAATTGTGTCTCAGATTACATAAGGAATCACTAGACATTTGAAAATTAGACAGATTTCCAGGATTCAAGAGTTCATAGTCCTATTTTAGGCTTTATGGGAGCCTATTATATGCAAACAAAATGATACATGGCCGGATACTTTTATTAAAGTCATAAAGAGCATTCCTAAGGAGGTTTTGACATTTTTCAGATATTTTGTTTACCCAGGAGAATTTTCCTAGTTACACCTACATGTTGCTGCTAGAATAACACCCTTTTAAACACTCATACTGTGGTATAACAGCATTTTTCTCGCGCTTAGCCCAAAGCCTTTCCTAGGACTCAAAAAAAAAAAAAA
>VYZQ01062405.1:93760-115258 GCA_013400655.1 Mystacornis crossleyi | reverse complement strand
TAACCCTATACATTTTTCCCCCAGCACAAATCTTTGAGTGGGTAGATGACATCAGAGTTTTTTGCAGTAATATAAAATATATTTAAGAGTGATACAGATACTACAGTACTGGATCAAGCAAAAATAAGGTGATTTAAAAGCAATTTTCATCCGAAAGTGATAAGTCTAGAGTTAGGGAATTTGCACAATTTAAAATATCTTTTCAATCTTCAGATTTTGTATAAAAATTAATGAATTAATTTATATTTGGTCTGGACTAAAGTAATTTCAAATTCATATTGTACTTTTCAGCTGATGGCAGTACTTTTCAATAGAAAAACACAGAAAACAGGAAGGGTTGCTGATGGAAAAGGTGATTGCATGAATGACTTCTCAGCCTTCCTGAGAAGGCTGAAGAGCTCTGGTCTCTCTGTCGCTTCTTGGTACAAGAAAGAGACAGGCAAAGATTGTAAGAATGCATGTTCCCAACTGTCTATCATCTGGATTTACTTGCAGTGGTGAAGAAAACAAATTGTCTTTGTGCCTTGGGGCATCATTTGTCATGAGTAGTTATCTAAAGAAGAATTTCCTGCTTCAGGAACACCTTAATACAGAGTGAAGGTCTTTTAAAAAAACAAACAAAACAACAAATTGAGAGAAATGCCTGTGATGAGCAAACTGAAACAAAAACTCAGCTATTGTTCACATTATTAAAAATCTCTTTGGAAAAAAAACACAATGCAAGCTTGATATTGGCTGAAATTGCCAAATCTGAAGCATTGCACAAAAGGATACCAGTTCCTAAGACACAGTTGGTGTTCCTTACATGATTTATTATGTTCTTACTTAAACCATTAATGATGGTGATATCAAAATGTAGCTTCTCAAACGGAGCCACACGGGACATGTGCAACACGGGAACACCTCATTATAATGATGTACAAATACTGACATCACTGATCCTCTGCCACTTGTGCACATTCCACTTGGAGATTATTTTTGAAGGCATCTCAAAGTGTACAGTGATGGGGGGAAAAGCAAACTTCATTTGCTTGCTGGAGTAGCTGGTGAATGGAAAAGACGGATGGGTTCTCCTGCGAGGGAGCATGAGTTATGCTCGGGGAACACGGGGAACTCGAAGGGCAGTGCCAGTGCTAAGTTCATTTCCTCTCTGTAGCATCCTTCAGAAACTGCCAGCTGCCCCAGAATGCCCATCAATCCAAAAGTCATCCCAGATCAGGGTGAAAAGGTGGAAAATGTAATTAAACCACAAGCAACATGCTCACTTTTGTTTCCAGTTCTGGTCAGTGAAGTGGGAAGTGAGCACAACCTTCTCCAAGCACACGAGAGCTGTGCAAAGGTGTTGACTTGTCCCTTGAGAGTTCTGCTTTATCTTTTTCTAAGGTAAAGCTTTTTATGGTGGCTTTGGTTCTGAAGGTGCAGATTGCTTTGGGAATGACTTGTGGCCACGAAGACCTGTCTATTAACTTGCTTGCACATCTCAATTAACTGAGAACGCATAAGAAAACCAAACTGAAAGCCACACCTTTTAATATTTGTGACAAGTGTTAAAGGCGATGCAATTTATAAAGCACAAAGGAAACAGGGAAAAACATGCCAATTACTAAATCCCTCCTTAAAAAGAGATTTAAAGTTCATCCCTTCATACCTACTGATTGTGATGCATCAGATATGTACATACATATATTTGGGCACAGAATTTAAAGTATACTATACTGATAGTGAAAAATCAGAGTTGGATCAGGGGTCCAGTTTTCACAGAAGACATTTTGCCATCTGGATTCACAGCAAAAGGAAAAAAGCTTTTGATAGAACTGTCAGGTGATGATGAACTCAAGTTCAAATCCAACAAAGCGTAGCTTAGCAACTTTCTGGGGTGAAGGAATGAATTTAGTCTGGTGTCTGACTGAACCCTTATGCTCCACATTTCTCTGCAAGAGTGGCTTTCTCTGCCTTATTCACCACTGAAAATAAGTAAACCAGACTTTTAACTGAAGCTTACCAATATCTCAAATGACAAAAAGCAACTGTGGAGCAAGCGCACGCTTCCTGCCAGTGCCAGCCTTTGATTTCCCCAGGTGCTACTTTAAATCATAGCTTTTCTCTTTATTTGAATTTTGTCAAGAGTGAGCAAGGTGAACTTTGATGTCCGCTCACCGATACTGCGCTGAAGAATGGGCAGGAAGCTCAAAACAAATTAAATAATTTGAAAAGGCAAATCATTGTTGCAGCTCAGCAGCATAGTGCAAGAGAGCAAGTCATTTATAGCATTTTGATTGTTTCTTATAATTTAAAGCAACTTGGAAAGCATTAATAATAATGCTTGCTTCATTGAGTTTCCCTTTGATATATTGTCTTGTACCTGCAATGTTTAATAAGGATGTTATAAATTGAACAGTTTAGGCTTTCTCTGCCACTTATTTTAGTAGAGAGCACGGAAGCACAAATCTGCTAAAGGCATAAAAGTGAAAGGAAAAGAGACACGAGTTTCAAGGATACAGAACAAAGCAAGAAAGTTTGGGAGCTGCTCCTTTAGAAGACATTCCTTATCCTTTATGACTCACTTCAACTCTCTCATTTCACATTTAATACTAGAAGGGGAAAAGGCAGAATGCCTAATTTTGTCTTGTATTTTGAATAGCATCTGGCTAAAAGAGTTCGATTCTAATTCTTTACATACACAAGGGGTGACAAAATAGCCAGATGTTTAGGTAACAGGGAATCTGCAGTTAGTTACGTCTGCAAAGAGGAACCTCATGCCAACCCCCTGGAAAGCTGCCTTAGGGGAGGACACACGCAGGTGTTTCTGCTGCAGCACAGGGGCAGCTGCACAGGGGCCACGGGGAAGCGCAGCTCCCATCCCGCCACTTTGCCTGAGCACAGAGAAAGAGCTGCAAGCACAAGCCACAGAACTCAGCCCAGAGAGGGACAGTCGGGGTACAGGTTATGGCGCCTTCCTTGAGGAAGCGCTTTAAAACATTACGGAAGGACATCGTGGAATAACGCTGTATACAAAGATTGCCCGCTGGCAGGTGCAGCAAAGGATGCTGTACAGGTAAGCAAAACGGTCTCTTCTTACTGCCTTTGCTGTGCAGAGGTGTGAAAGTCTTCTTCCTTAGGCTTTTAAAGCAATGTCAGATCTGAAGGCAGGCACCAGCGAGGCACAAATTGGAACCTAGGCTTTCGTTCATGTTTGTAATCCGTTTTTGACCGGACAGCGTTTCCAACTA
Organism: Mystacornis crossleyi; assembly: GCA_013400655.1. NCBI lineage: Eukaryota > Metazoa > Chordata > Aves > Passeriformes > Timaliidae > Mystacornis > Mystacornis crossleyi. The sequence continues at coordinate 112,028 of VYZQ01062405.1, read as the reverse complement.
GGAAACCGTGAATGGGAAAAAGTAGGACAATGGAAACAGAAAGGTATTAATTGTTTGTACTGGAAAAAAGTCTGTCAGCAGAGGTAAGGAAGCCCTTTAAAAGTAGGTCTGCCAAAACAAAAGTAGCGTTCAGCCCAGAACAGTGTAAGAAAAATTTCTCTTGGGGAAATAGAAAGAAAAGAAAGACAGGAAAGACCTAATTAAAAGTGAAGGTCTTGCAGTAAATAAATGATTAAACTTGCTTCAAAAGTGTGTAGAAACATTATTCTCTGAGAAGAATACTAAGTTACAGTGTAGAAAAAAATCCCCCATAAAATTGTTAATTTTTTTTGTTTTTTAATGTTTTTTTAGTGAAATCCTACTGTTTTATAAACAGAGCATTAAAGCACAGATATGCCTTCCTAATCAGTTACATTAGAATCCCCATGGCTTTCAGGCAACACATATATTAGTTCGGATTAAAAAAAAATCCAATAAAAATAAGTTTATTATTTCCATTTTGGAGACATCTTCTCTCTCAACAGTATGAAAACTGCCTCACCTTAATTTCAGAGGTAATTTTACATACAAACCATAGCATTGAATCAGTATCGTATTAAAACACCTGAATAAAGGTACCAGTGGGAAACCAAATTAAGCCAGCACCTAAATGTTTTCTTAAATTATATTTCTTATTGCAATTTCCCTATTCTACTAAGTTGACTTGAAAGCTCTGAACAAGCATTTATTCTGTAGGGTACCCAACTAGGCTGAATAGAAACCCCGAGTATACTGAGTTCCCTCTTGAGAAAACTTAAGAGTGACAGGAAAAAATATGGAGTGGGAGGCTACAAAAATACAATTCCAAGAACACACCAGAGAAAAAAAAAAGTCACAGATGAAAATGTAAATTAATACATAGGCATCTTAAAAAAATAGATACAATTAAGTAATGAAGAAAGAGCAGAGGAACCAAGTTTTTTGTTACATTTGGTGGGTTTTTGAAGGCTTATAACTGTGTGAAAAGCACAGTTGATATTTAATGAGTTGCAACCAGTTGCATTATTTTAATTAGTTTATGGTGATAAGGATGAATCCAAAGCAGACAGCTGTGAAGATTTGTTATTTTAATTAGCTAAGCAGACAGGAAAATCAAGAATAGTCTTGATCCAGCACAGCAGACTCTGTTCAGCAGGGCCATGAGGGAAAAGAACATCCGTAGCAACACTTCACCACTTCTGTACTAAAAAAGGGGCTTGTTGGCTGTTTTAGACAGGGAAAACACTCCAAATAAATAGCATCCACTTCACAAGAGCAAAGCATTTCTGAGAGGCCAAAACAATAAGCATGACAAAGAACTGCAAAGACCAGAGTTATCAAGCCTATTACAGCCCACCCTTATTACTTGGACGTGCTCGCAGTGTGTTATGTACAGATTTATAACCCTAAATATAGAGTATAATTATTGATTACAGCTTTACCTGATTTGTTTGGGGGCTTAGGTATTCTTCAGTCAAAAATATTTAGGGGTTCTGAGAAGTAAATGGGATTAAGGGTAAGAGTAACCTGCTCCTTTTAAAAAGCTGCTGAGTATTTCCACACCAGTCATATGGACAGATCAATTAATGAAACAGTTTCGTGTCAGAATTCAAAATGTTGTGAAGCAAGAATACAGTTGTTGGTATCACTGGAAACTAAATTAAACATGAAAAAACATTTCTTTTACATCACTGATTACCTTGTCATTGTTCTTGACTGGATCTGTGGGGAAAAATGTACCTGGATTTATCTTATCCGTACCAATAACCTCAAAATTTGTTTCCTAGCAGCTGCTGCACCAGCTGTAACAGTCTGAATGAGTCTGTGACCAGCACAGTGACCTTCAGGTAGGCAAAAGTCTGACCTCTCAAGCTAAGCACAGGTTCACACCTTGTCTGCGGGTTTGAAAATAACCAGTTATTTCTGACTTTGTTCACATTCTCCACATACATTCTCAATCCTACTTAAAGATAAGTTATTACTATACACAAATTACAACACATAGACTTACGAGTTAATAATTTACTTGTCTAGCAGGGGAATTTTCCTTTTAGTGCATTATAGATGAACCACAGACAAATTCAGTACTTTTTTGAATTAAGCTCTTCTAGCCAATCTAATTTTGAATATATCAAGCAGTGCTGTTCTCTGTGGGGACAATTTAGAATGAAGTGTGCTTTGGTATAAGGAAGAATATCAAGTATTACCCAACACTGAACAGAAATCTATAAAGGATGCCAACACCAATAGCAGCACAGTTTGGATTACTTATCTCTGCTCTTTCACAGCAAACATTATTGGGTTTTTTGGCCGCTACAAAGAGATCACTGGGCCTTCTCAGAAATTAAGAAGGATCTGTAACATAAAAATGTTTAAATAAGAGTCAACACAGGCAGGTTTAAACTAAGCTGTTCTTCCCTTTCATTCAGGGATTAGTCAATCAACAATTAGATGACTTAAGACTGACAATGGCACACAAACACTTTCCTTCCTGGAGAATGTTTGCAATGCATAATTTTAGGCACAAGGCAGCCTTGTTAACGGGCTCTGTATCTTGCATGTTCTCCATCTTCAGAAGTAAAGGAACTTCCAGGGAGGACATCTAGACTTAAACAGTTTAATACAGCTGGTTCCAAGAGGTTGGGGTATAAACAAAGCCTACAGATGCCAACAGGGAATACAGAGTGGATTTTGAATTAGCCAGCATATTGGTAAGAGAAAGTACAAAGGGCAATAGACTCTCACTATTACACTGACAGCAAATATCACTAGAAAAAAATGGAAGCTTATAAAGTAATTTTCCCTCATCTTGATACATTCTGAATTTGGCAATTAAAAGCCACTGAATATGAAGACTCAGGCCCACAGTGTTTCCTCTCTGAATAGAGCATCTTCTGTACTCTTTAAAGCCTGATGTCACTCATGTCTCCTTTTCCGTTTTGAATCTGGGCAAGGCTGAATCCATTTATTTTTGCTAATTGTCCTTCATTAGTTACCTTGCAGTTTTGATTGGTTTGACTCTTCACCCTAATTGATTTGCTACTGTAATTGACTTTTCCCTCCACTGATTTGCCTTGTGTGTTTTAACATTTTAAAGTATAGAAGAAACAAAGAATGGAATTAAATTCACAGTAATTGCTTATTACCATCTTGTGGTGCTCTCATTTCCCACTCCTAAAACAACCACATTTCAATTTTGTGTGCTGTGACTTTTTTTTACTAATATCCATTATGTTTCTGAAATATCATTCTATGTCTTCCATCTTCATCCTTTTCTTTTGCTATTTACTCCTGACACTGAGATCTTACTGTCGCTCCTCGCCACTTCCCTGAGGTCCCTCCTAAATTCATTAATATCCATAACCCTTTCCTCCATCCCTTCTAATTTGCCTTCTTTAGCATGGAAGCAATGAGGGTTTCACAGGGTACATAATCATCCACACAAGCAAAAACCCTGCCAGTTTAAATGGTCTGCAGCACTAATAGACTGTGGACCCTCAAGCTATAAAACAACAGAATTTGCCCACATGCTTGTTGCAGTATTTTGATAGGGTGAAGAGAGGAGCCTCTCTTCTTCTGGCATGGAGTTATCTTTAATCTGTAACCGTGTATTTCCTGAAACACCCAGAACAGAAACACACTAAAGAAAGACCAAATTACACCTGACTTGAAGAAAGGAGAAACAGTGCCATTAGGTGAGGCACCCATCTGGTCTCACCCATTCCAGCACCAGTGCAGCACTAGAGCTGGGTGGGCACAGTGTTTGCCTGAGTCCTAGAAAAAGAAGAGCAAGGGGAATCATTCAATGCATTGTTCTTAGTCCCATTTCACCCCCTTCTCTTGCTTCTCCATTAAAATCCTTTCTGTCTAATTTCTGCAACCTTTCATCCTCGCTCCAACTCCCTTGCACGACTGCTTTTCACCCTCACTCACAGTTTTGCTGCCTCCTTTAACTGCAGGTTTAACACTTCCCCTTCATTTTCTTCCCTTCTTTGCTTCCACCTCCAGTTCAGAAGTGTTTCATTTTCCTGCCTACTGACTTCTTAAATCTGCTCCCTTGCTCCCAGCTCTCTTAACCTCCTACCAGCCACTCTCTTCTTCCTCACCCTTAGCCGACCTGGGTTTTGCACCTATACTTGTTACAAAACATTGATATTCTCTTGCTTCCTTTTTTTTCTTCCTTAATTTAGCAAGCTTGTTCCCTCCCTCTCATTTCCTTCTTCTGTGATTTTTGCTTGATTTTCATGTAGATGTGGACTTTAAAATGCCTTCTGAAGATGCAGAGGCAACATTCCTGCTCCCAAAACAACAGCAAATTCATTTTATTAGTGTTCCTCCTACTGAGCTACATGACTGCTTAGTAAATGGTGCAAAGCTTACATATACAGACATACAGAGGTATATCTAAAAATAAAAGAACTAAAACCAATCTGAGCATAGCCACAACCATAGGTATCAATGAACTGAAAAAGGGGCATGTTATTAGCTATGTAGGGAGAGACTGTCATAGCTCAATGTAAGTTAAATTGTGCATGGAGAGAAGGGAGCATAGTGAGTGAACAGTGGGAGAAAATACCGATTCAGACGAGACCTGGTCAGAACCAGCTCTCTTGAGCTATAAAAATTTCAGTTTATAAAACAGACTATTCTGACCCACACTGGGACACAACCAAACTTCTTCAAAGGCTTTTTTCTTTGGCATGAAAGAATTGGTTTTACTCTTTTACGAAGAGAGAATTAGAAAGTCCTTCAGTAGTGTAATTACCCATTTTGCATACTCGAGGGAAATCACCTCTTTGCAGCAGAAGTTAATTTTTGCTGTCCTGTTAATACCTGAATGACAACAGGCCTGAGTTACAGGCAGTTGTTGGTCAGGGCACCTTATTAACTGAGGGAGTTCAACCCACAGAACCTTCCTAACACAATATTTTTTACTGAAATAGGAGCATCTACAAGGAAAAGGCCCAGGGCAATGGATCCTAAAATAAACACAAAATGATGAATAGCACATTAAGGAGGTGCACTGAGTTCCAGGCTTCTTATCTAATTCAAAAAGCATATAAGTCTCCTGTTGTGGAGATGGCCTTCTTAAACCACCCTTTGCCGGAAATCTTGGATGGAGAACTCCGAAGAACATTTTTTGTCCTCTGTATTTTTCAATTCACAAAATAATTGGTAAAAAAATGGGAACACCTCCTCTTCACATTCTCAACTGGTAAAATACCAGCACCACTAATTTGATCTAGATCAGTTTGTACTGCTCAAAGATTTGACAAAAGCTTAAAATTCATCTATCGTAAAAAAAATGTTGTTTCTTAAAAAATGTTTGGAACTAAGGTATTGCTTTGGCCAATTTATATCCAGTCTCTCTCTGCTGAATTTGAGACCAGGTTATAATGGACATCAACATGCTTGGTCAGCACACTGACTTAATAAAAAATTCAATCCCATGAAACAGGGAGAATACCACAGATTCTTTCCATTTAACTGCATAGAGCTATTCTATGACTAAGCCCACAAATAGTTATTTTTTCAGTTTCTTATTTTAGTTTTAGAGCTTAATTTACATTGCTGTGCTATATTACAGAACCATGCATTTTATTTGAAAAGCAAAAAAGGCAATTTATGGAGAGTCTCAGTTTTAACTTCATTTTTTTGTTTTCCCTTTTTCTTAATTAAGATGCTTGTTAATTGAGAGATTTCAAAAGGAGAGCCAAGACATTCTCACAGTATTCAATATCTCCTAACAAACATTTCACTGTATTTATGCCATGGACTTATGAAAACAACAAAACAGTAATAAGAAATATTCTTCAGTTTATGGTAAATTGAGGCTTTCAGTAAAACATAATAAAAGTTACTATGTGAAACTGGATAAATAAGAAGTTATTCTCATGCTCATAGCACCCAGCATAACATATATTTGCATCTTAAACACATGGGAAACAGTATTTGTAGGGCAGCATAGCAGGTACCCTTGCCCCAGTTCTTGGCACAGTACCTGTATTTCCCAAAGAAAATCTTCTTTTAGATACTCCTGCTTACTTTGCTTCATAGCTACTCTTCATTTGTTTCACAGTCACCATGGAATTAGGTAACAGCAGTGGGCAATTTTTAAAAAATTCTCAAACTAGATAATTTTCTCAGGAGAAACATGGATTGGGGCTATTTTCTGTAGAGCCCAAGAATGCCTGCAGATTAATTTTTCATGAGATCTAGCCTGTACGCTACAGCACACGGCAGATTTTGCTGCAGCATGATTAATATGAAGCTCTGTGCTAAGTACCTGTTAAGCATTAAATGCTTTCCAGAGTCCACATCAGTCTCTCTGCTGGCTTGTTTGGAACCAGAGCCAGAGCCAGCTCATTTCAACAGGGATTCCTCACCATGAAAACTGAAGGACATAGCACAACTTGCTTGTGGGGATGGATGGATGGGTAAATAGATATACACGTGTATCTACGCACAGATACACACAGACATGAGATTCTGGCACTGGTATTCCCTGTAAAGACAGGACACCAAACTGGCTCTCTGGATTCTATCATATGACTTGTTAGATTGAAAGGGCAGTTATCTGTGCCTTGGCTTTCAGCATGTAAACAAGGTTCATCATAATTTCTCCAGGTAGCTTGACTATTTCTGTGGTTGAACTCAATTCGATCCTTTGTGGCTTGGGCTGGTTTCTGCTTTATAAAGACCTACCTCATCCATGGATGCAAGACCTGGAACCCCCAGCACTATGCAGGGTGAGGCCACCTCTGCAGTGAGGCCCAGGCCCGTGGTGATGGTAGGAGGCAGATGGGCTGCAGAGCCACTCTTGCCTCCCAGCTGGCTTTTTAAAAAGGCTCCATTTGGACAGGTAAGCCTGACCTCATCGACTGCTTACAAAGCCTGCTGGTAATTTCATGCTACTGAGGACTGCAATCCGCAATGACAGCTCAAGACAGGGCCTGTCAAAAGGAAATAGCCAGGAGCCTACAAATCATTAGGGAAATAGCCTAACAAATATCACTGGAAGACCGTACTAAAGGAGCACTACTGTTTTGTTTGGAGCCTCATACGAGAGAGGCAGGAAGAGTAAACAGCAGGAGACATTTCAGTATAGATGTTTCATTTAACAGTGTAAGTTCCCAAATTTATCTCTCTGATAAACTACCACTGCTCAATTTTTACCAATGTGTGTAAATAGCTGTTGACACTGCTATGCAGTCCACGAGATTTTGTATCCAAAAGGATCATGCTTAAACACTTTCATTTAAATTAAAGATGTCATCAATGCCAGCCTTTCATGGCTCATCAAGGTTTTGACCTGACCTTGCACATAAAGCAGAATAAACCTTTGGAGAGTAAGTCAAGCCTGGAAATGTGTAGATCAGCAAATTCTTTACCTAAAAACAGGTGGGTTCTTGGGAAATGCCCGGCATTCTGATAGTATTCACACCAGATTATCAATGTCACCCTAATCCTAAACGGTCATCAGCGTTCTTCCCCATCACAGTGATCATTACTCACTTGAACTGCAGCCAGGCTCAAACAACTGATTTCATGCAAACTGTTAAATACAGAGAGAAAATCTGCTCCAGTGGGAAGTTTTGCTTCATAGCTATGTAAAAGACTAATGTGTTGCCTTGCTTTGACCCAGATGGGATTGCTCACAAGCAAATTGCAAATCCTTGACGTTGGATTAATTTCTCTTTCAATGTCTGATGAGGAAATCCTTCCCTCCACCACCCCACTACACTTCTTACGGGAAGTTTCACATTTTCAAACGCTTTGGTTCTTTACTTGTTTGTGTTGCTACTGCAGTATTACGTGATTGCTACAAGTAAGAGCTGAATAATTTTTATGCATTTCTTTTTCTACCTGAAGTTCATGGCATGAGGCTTGCAGAGATGGCAATCAAACATATTGGGCGTGTGATCAAGGCCACTTTACAACACTCATCTTCTCTCACGAATTTCACATTTCCACTCACCCTCTCAATCAATCTGTTGTTATTCTATTTGCCTTATGCTCTAGCTCAACATGTCATCACTGTTCAAAATACATCACTTCTACCCTGGCATGCTACTTTTGCCTGTCAGCAGTCATGGAGAACCTGTGACCAATCGGTATTCTGCTTTTTCTGCTAGGGACCACTTAAAACATCCTTCAATCACTTCCCAAGAGACAAACTTTGTCTCTTGCCAAAGTAAGTCACCACATTAGTTACCTGGGTTTTCAAAAGCCATCTATGAGCCTGAAGCAGAGTTACAGAGCAGGGTTACTAAGGGTGAAAATCAGAAGGGTTCTGTATCCTGATTGCACACACTTCATGTGAACTAAACACCAACTCGCCCAGCTAAAAAACAGAATTGGATAAAAGCAGAGTGCTGGTAACATCTACTGCACTAACTAGTAGCCACCTATTCTGAAACAAAACGGTGCACATAATCCACAGAATATGCTGGATACAGAATCCATAGAATAGGTGTCATACATAAAATGAGGCATTGCTAACAGCCTTTGTGTCTTTGGCTACAAAATCATGTAGGATTAAGGGACCCTTAAGAGACCATCTACTTCAACCTCTTGGTCAAAGTGTGTCCAGTTAGAGAAGGTTGCCAGGGCCTCGTTTATATTATTATTACCAACCAGTGGCCTTAAAATATTGTCACACTTCTGCCTCAGTAAAGAAAAGTTAAGCAACAATTCTGTTGTAACTTTGGGTCCTCCTATGGAGGATTCACAGCACGCAGAGATGATGCAAAGCTTCACTGTCATCACAAACCTCCTTAATACCAGGAATTTTTAGCACTGCCTCTCTTAGGCCTGGATTTATCTCCCGTATATCATTAACATTTCATACCCTTACAGAAGGAATGCCAGAGCTGCTGCCTTGTGGCTCTTCTGTTTACTTGCAAGTGTAGTCAGCTGTATTACCCAAGGGATAGGACACTGAGTGATGGCAGGTAATTCCTGTACTACTGAACTGGGCTCCAGCCAGCTCGAGAGCCTCTCCCCTTGCTCACTGCTCTGGGAGAGTTCATTTTCAGAGGCACCAGAGCACGTCCTGGTGCACATCCAGGAAGGCTGGCACTGACCTGAAGCCAATGAGCCCTGCTGAACTCGGGAAAGCTCTGTTGAGGGGCCAACTCTCCGTCTTCCCACTCTGCTCCCTTCACTCCTGGTTCTGGGAATGCAGCCCAGACCCACCTGAGCAGGCTCTGTGCACTGCCAGGCTTGGTTGGGAAAACAAGCAGCCTGCTTCTGGGCCTCAGTTGGATCTGAAAGCCACTTAACCATATTTGTATTATGCTGCACCTGCCAGACCCAGACTGGCGGGTGAGCCAATACAAAAACCTCCCAGCTGGCTGTGTCCGTGGCATTGCTCACACAAGAGGAATCCCGTGCCTATGGAAAACAGCGTGCTCTTTATAATGATTTGTTATACAGCATGTTTGCCCTTAAAGCAATAATGAGTTCACAACTCTAAAAGAAATGAATCTAAATATTCTTAGTTTACATTACCTGATTATAAACATAATAGTGAGCTTTACTCACTTGTCTAGAGATGCTGCAGAACATAATGTAGCCCTTCTCTACTTTCATTAATATTGTGAAAAGCCCAGAAAGATGCTCTGACCTATCCAAATTAACATTAACAATGTTTCCCCTTCTGTGTTGATCAAGCGCATCTAAATGATGGCTAAGAGTTGACCAACAAAAGGTAATTGATTTTTCTGACATTTCTTTGCTTACATCCAGTGACCTCATTCCTTGAAGTAATTTCATCAGTATGCTTAAAAACAAGCTCTAACTTCTGGTATTTGAAAGCTTGAATGGCTGCTGCTCAATCTTATAAAGTTTGAAAAGCTAGAAATAGAAATATTCTGCATGAAGGAGAAAGATAGGAATGACTGCCCAGCACAGCAGCAGAGAGACAGAGAATTCAATCAGTTACAACCCCCCCACCATCTTCATTAAACATCAGTTTTCAATTTGCTGTAGCTTCAGCTCATGAAGTGCTTTTCACATTTAAAAGGGGTTAAGTTTAAAGAATCAAACTACTGACATATTTGCACAATTTACTGTGCAGCACGTCTGTAAGACAGTGGCAATGTCCTGCATCACTTGACTATCACTTCTAGGATGGACCGCACTCATCTACCACGCACTGCACCTGTACTCCAGCACAGGTGTTAAACAAACCAGTCTGCTCTTTAGAAATGTCTTCTTTAGGGCATTCAAGCATATCCAAAATAGAAATGAGCTCAGATGATTCAAATTGTTAAAATAATGGCAAACAGACTGGCTTAGCCAAGCAGATATTCAAAGCACTGGGAAACCACAGCACTGAAGCCTTTTTACTTCAGTGGCTGCTTTTGGTTTATCTTCCAAGCTGTGTAAAAATGCACACAGGTATCACAAGAGAATCACTTTTAAAAATAATTTTTGTTTTATGCAGGAAATGAGGCTAAAAGTACTGAAAGCCGTGGACCAAACACCTTCAAAAACTTGCTCAGAATGACAAGGTAGCAATACAAAAGGCATTAATTTGTTGGAATGTCCAATTTGAGACCTTCTCTTTAACTCAAGTGTAATAGGAATTTAAGCACAATTCAGATACCAAATTCCAGGGCCACTTATTTGCTTTTCACGCAGGTTGTTTAGTTTCATGTCCATCATGCTTTGGACACAGCTAAAAGCCTCATTATTCATTTCTAGCAATCAAGGCAGCCTCAAAGCCTGATTTTCCCAGGTTGTTGTTTCTATGTCACCCAATGATTTATAGGGAAAACCTGTATTTATACAATGTGAACTTCTCTCAATGCACATAGGCTTTTCAGCTGTTTATCACTGATAATTTACAAGATTTTTCCACTTAGCAAACAGCTTCATTCATCAGTCATAAACAACATGTAACTATTTTGCTGTTGATATATTCTGGACTTTTAAGTATCCTCTTGCAGCAGGTCAGGAACATGGTCAGTAAGACACAGTTACAGGAGTGAAATTACTTGTTAATGTTTTTTGACATGGAGTTTTTGCATAAATATAGACTCCAGAAAGCAACTGGTTAATTTGCAGGCTATAAGGGCACAGTATCCAATTTGAAATGATCATTACAAGCTTGTGAAAACACTGGATAAATCTCAGCAATTTAATCAGTATTTAGTCTAAGTGACTCCATACCCAGGAGTAATTACATTGTGCATGCTCTTCCAGACAGGAATGCTGGGATGCTCTGCACAACAAAGCTGTAACTGAATTTCTTCCTACCTGAGCCCTGATAAGTTAAAGTAGCCACAATTTTAGCAGAATCCTCTAGTTGCCTGAAACCAAACACGGTATTGATCCTTTGCCAGAGGAGGATAAGAGTGGTCCGTTACTCACAGGCCTGTGTTCCTCTTCTCACTCCATTTGGTGGTTTTTGTTAAGACAAATTGGAAGCCTAAGAATGAAAATCCCTCAACATTTGTAAAGTAAAAATACATGTGAATTTATGTAATTGTAGGAGGTGTGTTATCCTCAAATGAAACCTTTACTTCAACAATTCTAGACACACAGGCATTTGCAAAGTTGTAGAGATTAATTCGCATGGTGTGTATTGATTTATCTCTTGGTGATTTGGCTACATTGATTATTCTGATGCTTTCTTAACTGGTTTAACTTTGGATGTCATTTGTAGTATATGTGCTTACTATACTCCTTTCATTTGATTAAATTAGAGCTGTGAATCAATTCTCTCTGCCACGCAACTGAATTTTCAGATATGGTTTCACTTAACTTTATATGAGGTTATTTAGCTTTTCCCCCCACAGACTGTTTCAATAAATGTGTATTCATTCTACAGGGTTGCAAATGGAAAGAGTATTTTACTTTTACTAATTTTAATAGTGAGGCTCACGGGTAAATCTCACTCAGCATCACAGAAGGGACACATTTGCTAACTTACAATATCTTTCCCACTTAACAAGCTTCTCAGCTTCTTTTTGGAATGAAATCCCTGCAAACTGAGTCAAATTTCTCATCAGTGATTCTGTAAACTGGTAGATACTTGACAAGATATTAATGCAAAAACAATGCAGTGGCTTCTCATTGTGTTCATATTTACCCTCAAATCCTCCTTTCCTAATCCATTTTTTTTTTTTTTTGGGTTCATACCCCACAGGAAGAAGAGTAAACAGATTTTTAGATGCTAACAATTAAAAAAAAAAAAAACAAAAAACCACACATGATTTTTGCAACAAAGAGGAACAGTCTTTGTAAAACAGCCCCAAGGCTGGGGCTGTTTTTGCACCACAGTTTGTACTCTCAGCAGAGGACGTAGAGTCACATGAATGGGCACATAATGTTTTAAGGTATACTATAGCTGCAGATCAGCTCTATTCAGGATAAACGTAAGTTTTTGGATCCTCTATACATCCTAAAAAGCATTCTTCCTTTTTCTGTTGTCTCAAACACAGGTTTTAAACATTTATTTTATAGTATTTTTGAAATGTAAGATTTTTCTGTAAAATCTTTTATTCAAGATCCAGTAAAAGTGATGAAGGCTGTGCAAAAGAATGCAGCCTAGAGTGCTTATATCTTATGTGAAACTTCCATATATAGGAAACACTCATGTCCAAGTGATTCATTACTGTATAAGTGATGCTTTTTCTCTACTTGAGGAGGAGAAATTAGACAGAAGCTAGATTTTACAATTATGTACCTGCATACACTGCTGCTCTTGACTGTGAATAATTCAATGAATTCTTCTTACCACTCACTATGTCATTTTCTAGAGTTTCTTCGAGGGAACAGCCTCTGACTCCATCACAATATAATCCCAAATGTATGAGCATTTTTTATACGATGCTCAATAAATTATATTGATCCTCTATGATTAGGCTCTATATTTTTTCCAAAGACGGTTTGAACCTTTCCAGAAAAGGAAAGAGTCCACTGTCTTTTATTAATCAAGTGTCCTATTTTTCTTCTACAATGTAAGCCTCCCTACTTCACTGTAACTCTAGAATTTTACGTAGTTCCCCGCAAAGTCATCATGGAAATAAGTGGTTTACAGTTTAAGAGAGGTAGAGTACAAAGGCAGTTAAAGAAAGGTGGAGATATTTTACAAGATTTTTTACATAGTGCAATAGTCAAAACCCACGAGTTTTAAGGTAATGACTGAACTCTGCTAAACCCCTCACCTTTAACTGTAGTGATTCCACATTCTATCTTCTTCCCAAACACTGTTCCTTATGGCTTCTGCTGTTAGAAGCTCTTCTGTGCTGTCAGCCTTTGTTCTGATTGAGACTGCAGTGAGAGCAGTAGAGCACACACATATGTTGACAGAGAGGCCTGAGAGTAGTTTCTAAACCCAAGATAAACCACCTCCACATCAGCAAAACATCCTCAAATTTATTCACAGCCATCTTAGACATAACTACAACCCAGAGTCTTCATTTACTTGGGGTTTCTTTGTATGTACACAGCCCTCTGTCATTCTGATCAATGCAGGGAAATATTTCAATACACTTGCAACGTATGCATTTTCACAGCTCACATTAAATCTAATTTACTATTTTCACAATCTATCTGGTGCTAATTACAGACACTGTGAATTACCTTAAGCAGGAGTTATTGCTTTTTAAGAATCCAGTTTGATAGTCAGAAACCAAAAGTCTGCTGTGATAGCACAATGCCATTGTATTTATTTTTTTGCTTTGGGAAAACCATGAAACACCCAATACCTCTGACCTCAATACACTTCTTGTTATCACAAATTCATACCTAAATATAATTCTTAAGAAAATCAATTCCATTTAAAATGGTATGCCTCTCTTCCCCACACACACTTTCTTTAATTTCCCTTATGTCCTTAGTCTGCACTGAAATGTCTGAAATAAGTAGGTACTGGGGGGACTCATTTGGATCAATGGTTGGTGTCTTTAATGTTTTTTTAACTGGCAGGAACCTTCCCCTATCGTTAAAGACAACGTGTAGGCACAGTGTGCTCATGGTGCATCTTGTTCTCATTCATTCTCCTGCCCCTCCTGTGCAGAGCCAGGCTCGGTGCCACCAGGTCTGCTCACTGCCATGTGCAGCCTGGCAGGCACTGAGCCTGGTTCTGCTGGGAGTTACAGGGTTCTGGCAGGGCCAGGCCCCAGTGCCACCAACCCCAGAGCCAGCCCCACTCACCCTTACCCCGGGCTGCAGGGTGTGGCTTGGGACACACTGATCTCCATGTCTAAGGATGGCACAGGGGGCAGCTCTCATATCTGGCCACCCTCTGCTTTGGCAAGCGTCCTGACCCCTGTTCCCTCCAGGCATCTTGGACTTACCATTCTGAGAGCTCTAACCTTAACCTAAATCCCTTGGAGAGTTCCAGGAGCTCAGCCACATGCCCTAATTCATTATGAGGGGTGAATTCCACTAGCAGCCCCCATATCGCAGTTCCCTCCCCCTTAAACCACACTCTTAGTACAATACATGACTTAGCTTAGTACATGACTTAGCTACAGCTTTCTCCTTCTTTGAACAGGAACAGACACTGAGATGTTTTCCCACGTAGGAGTTCTGGTGCCAAACCATGCAGAAATCCTGGCTGTACTTTGACTTTCCCCTATGCAAGTTAACCAAACTGCTGTTAATCAAGTTAAGCAGTCCTATGCTACGAGTCTGTTCACAGATACTCAGATAAATGTTAACTGCACACGTTTGCTGCAAACGGGAGCACTCAAACCACCCTAACAATGTGTGCTCAGGGCAGGTCACAGCAACAGAATCAGACGTGGTCAATGCCCTCAAGGCAGAGGCCGAGGAATTAGGATTTCTGAATACACTGTGATGTGAACTTGCTGTGTGTTTCAGATGAACTGACAGGACACAATAGCTCTCAGCTCACCTTGGCTGATGATATGGTGGTTGTGAGCTGTTAAAAAAAAAAGCCAGAGGAATACTGGCCATGAAGACACCTGAACACAGTTTAAAGAATAAAACAATTCCTACAGTACAGCCATGAGAAACACAGTGTCCTCTGCAATACAGTTTGTTAACTTCCAGGAAAGCTGTGGATGCCCCATTCCCAGAAGTGTCCAAGGCCAGGCTGGATGGGGCTTTGAGTAACCTGGAGTGATGGAAGGTGTCCCTACCTATGGCAGGGCTGTTGTAACTAGGTGATCTTTAACGTCCTTCCAACCCAAACCATTCTATGATTCCATGAACTCAGAGCAAATGGTGTTCTCAAGATGATGCCATTTAGGCCACAAATGCTGCTACTTGAGGTGTTGAGCTCTAAAACCTGGAGGAAAAATTAAACCTACTGTAAGCTTTGTGTTTCAACTACACGATGTCCATATTCTACATGAAAAATAAAGAGACCTGAAATAAGGTGTCATATTACTATATATTTATGATTGCAACAACCTCTTAATGAAATTTCCGTGTTTTCTCTTGTACCTGCCATCCTTATGTTGTGCTACAGAGCAGGTGAATGTGTTTTTACCACCAGATAGATGATCTTCAGAAGCTGCTTTTCCTTCTTTTGTCAAAAGCAATGCTTTGTACACCTCTGCTGGGAATGCTGAGCTGGCTGCTGAATACAGAGCCAAGAGGTCTAGATATTGGCTTAGTTCCTTTTAATTACCATCTCACATGTAAAGGAGACTGTTTTATCTTCCAGAGCACAAGGGTCATATAAATAGTCTTTAGCACAAAAAAGAGCTAGACAGTTTCATGGTTATAATTTAGAACGTAGTTCCATTTCAGTTATTTAGTCTTGAAGCCAAATGAAGCAGAGAAATGTGAGTTTTTATGATATTATCTCTTCCAAAAATATTGTTTTGATCTTATTCCAATCTTTCTTCCTGATAAGCCAAAGACACTTTCATAAAAAAATGCTAGTCTCAACAAAGTAAAAATGAAACATTCCAGCAACTTCCCAAACCCAGATGGAAAGAAACAAGGCCACATTTTCTGTTCACATTTCCCGCCCCCCCCCCCCAAAAGCTACATTAATAAAACCAAGTCATCAAAAAGCTCACCTACAGTGTATCTTCATTTAAACATAGCCATCAGTGTTTGAACCTAAGCATGATTGATTCTTCTTTTTTTGACATTATACTCCTTTGAGGAATTTCACTATGTAGATGTAATGTAGACTTTTCTAAGTCCCTTGTCTGAGCATAGCACGATATTCTGATTAAAAGATTAGCACTGTGCTGTATCAGTAGAACATATTTTAAATGGATTAGGAACTGATGACTGGACAGGCCTCAAAACAGAGCAAGTTACTATTCAGAGAAATAAGGGGATTTCTTAAACCATGGAACTGCGAAATTGAGCTAAGACTCATAGTCAAAGACCTGCACAGAATTTTTTGTTGCTCTGCACTTTGAAACAGAAAAAGTTGGAATAATATGTAAATATATTTGTATCTACATATCATTAAAAAACAAGACACTATCTGCATGAAACACCAGGGAGATTATTCTGTTTTAATGTGCTTCTGTGCTTGTGTGACAAGTGAGAGAGAGCACCACCACTTTCTGAATACCAGCCATTACAGTGCAGAAATCATCAATTTTGTCCGTGCATTTCAGCAATAACTACATTTACCATGTCTGCCTCAAATAGGTCTTCTTTATTAAAAGACCCAGTCTGATCCCATTGTGGTCTCCAGAACTCTGCAGACACCTTCCTGAAAATGAGCCAAGATGTTCAGGAACAATTCCCAGTTTGGTTCCACCATCACTTTAAACCCTGCAAGCCTACGAGCACAATTGTAGCTGTGCAAGCTGTTCCTGTTTGGACTACTGACAAATGGGGGGTGGTAACTTGCCTGAACACTCACAAGTCAGTGAATTCCCCTGCTCCTACTTTGGAGGGGTGGGGTTACAGGATAGATCTTTTTAAACAACTGATGCATGGCTCCCAGCAAAACTTTGAAATACCATCATGCTGGTCATGTCCAGTACTGTCATGGTACTGTCCCGGCCAGGAAAGACAAAGGTGTTCAAACCTCCTTCATTAGTTTTCAGAGTGCCGAGGAAAGGAACCCTGGAGCAGCTGTGCTTATGAATCTTGATTTGTAAAGAGCTTGGATTAAAGCAGGGTCAAAGAGGAGAGTTAAGAGAGAGAGAAAAAGCAGCCTTCTCATCTCAGGTGAGGCTGAGTAAGGGAGGAAGGAATCTACAGCATGTGCCTGAGAGGGACCCTAAAACTCTGGGACCTTTTTGCTGTGTGTGTAACAAGGCTTTAATGAAGTCCTTTTCATTAGATTCTGTGAACCGCTTTCAAGCAATTTGGGAAGCCAACTTAAAAGTTTTCGGTGCTTAATTGAGAAGAAAAAGTTTAAAAAAAATTCTTGAGGGCGGGACCAACTCTGTTTCCTTTGACTCCAAACAAAGAAAAACTTTCTTGCCTTTCTTTTAAACATTGTGGGGACATGAGATCACTATTCCCACAAAACCAGGCACGTTGGTTAGTGATACATGGGAGGATCTGGAGACCCGCAGAAGCACTTGGCCTTTCCAGCAGGTGGAAATGAGGAAATCGCCACAGACTGGAGTCTCCCTCCACCACATTCTGTCTGTTTTCAAAGGGAGGGAAGAAGACAGGCCTTAGGTCACCTACATGTTTCCTACCTCCCTTTCTACAGAAAGATGACCAGAGTACATTACACTTCATGATATTAGAGTATTTTTGCTTGACAAAGTTTGAAATTTAGAGAAAAGAGCTGTCTACTTAATTAAAAACAACTAATCCCCAAATACTGCCACCACCAAAAACTGTCTTTTGGCAAATGTGTTTTCCTGATAAAACATGTCAAAATAACGTGAAACCGCTTCTTCTTCTCTACATGCATGTGCAGTCAGGTAAATAAACATGTACTAAAGCACTGAGACAATCCACCTTGGTTATCCTTTTGGGTACGATTTTTGTTTTCTCTCCATCATTACTCTTGCTGTTTCTGCAGCACAGTGTCACTTCTAAGCACACGTCTGCAAAAGCAAAAGAATTCTTTGTCTTCTTCATCCTCCCAACCAAGTTTGATTTATCTTAGCACCAGCTATCAAACCCAAAATATAAACATTTTTTCCCTGACACAAGGAATTATCATAGTCATAGAATATCCTGAATTGAAAGGGACCCAGAAAGAATAATAGGATTTATAGCTGCTCTTGGTTAGGGGGGGAAAAAATAAAAGTAATCAAATCACAAGGTTCACTTCTTAGGTGAATAAACCTCATGGATGCAAAAATCACACTACCAACCCCCC
>VYZQ01062405.1:61662-93741 GCA_013400655.1 Mystacornis crossleyi | reverse complement strand
CCCCCATATTTAGTCTGGTGACACATACTGTAAAGTGACCTATGTTTGATCATGCAATAGCTTAATGAATCAATCAAAATCAGCCTTTCAGTCCAGGCAGCGCAGAGCGTAATAATCAAAATTGCGAACAGAACTGTTGCATTGATTTTTGTTAATCTAATATCCCCCTTAGCACCAGCCTATCATTAGATCCTTACACCTCCCCAGCTCCTGCCTGGCAGCAGTGACAGCTGGGGCTGGAGCTGTATTGACAGCACTCTCATTAAACAAAGCCAGCCATTATCAAAGTACACTTATCAAAAAATGTGACAACTGCCACTCCTGACTCAAGGATTTTATAACCATAATGCAACTTTTCTTTTAATACTGCCATAAAATTAGTAAATAAGAGCTCTGCATAAAGCAGGGAAATACTGATTAACTTCACTTTTTGTAGCACTTAATATAGCATTGTTTTAATTGTGTTCATTTGTTATATCTCTGCTGTACAGAAAGCTGCTGGAGTGGTTTGTAAATCCCATTGTGTCAAAAGACAAACAACTGACTCAGCCTGCAGTGCAGGAATAGGCAACAGAAAATCACTTAATCCCCAGGTGGTTTAGTTCTACCCCACTGACTATGATAAAGGTGTAGACACAGGAAAGCAGATTTAGTACAAATATCAAAAGCAAGGCTCAAATCCTAGGTCCCATTTGGCCTCTTAGTGTACCTCTGAAATTCAAGGACTGGGATAAGAAGGCTGCTTCAAACAGTCAACAAGTATTTCCTCCCAAATAAGCCAGCTCTTTATAAGGCTGGGAAAACAGTGGCCACAGCATTACACCTAACAGGCTCCTGACCCTAAGGGACATTATGACGTCAAAAAGTGTGCTGACAGCTGCACCACTCTTTAATTAACACTCTCATCCACAATACACAGAATTCTACATAACTTGTGCTCCAAAAAAAAGGAAAACAATTTTGCTCTGGTTTGCCTTATGGAGGATCCTCTCTCTCACCATTATCAGGACTATAAAAAAATTAACTTCCTTATTTAGTTGCCTAATGTTTAGTGAGGTGAACACTCCTATAAGTCACCGAATAAAACGGGTCAGAGGAAAAGCTGAGCATCTTTCAGGAACACAACTGAAGCAAAGTTCTTAGGCAAGAAGAAATTTTTAAATTAAAACAAACAAACAAACAAAACCCAACAAACCCAACTAACCAACCAAAAAACCCCAAGATTCAAACCACTACAAAAATGGTCAGTTCCACAAATCATTTGAGCTCTGGTTGCCTTGCATGAAAAATCTACTCTAACTCTTCAGTCTTGTGTGCTCTATACTGCATACATAATTAAAACCTACCATTTTTTATTACAGAGAACAAGTGGCTAGATTTTTACCAGCAATATAAAAATAACATGACATTTGCTTTGGAACGCTAGTAAAAAATTCGTGATCAAATGCAAGGTGTTTTATGGAAGCTTCCTTTCTCTATCATTATCTGTCATTTTCAGTCAAAACACAGCTAATATTGGACATCTGGGAGAAAGGCTGCTTTTGCAAGCTTTGCTTTATGAGCAGAATATAGCAAATAACAGAATATTTTAAAGTTTTCCCCCTTTGTGGTCAGAAATAAAAAGCATAATAAATATGTTAAAAAGGGCTAATGAGTCCCAAGCATCAAGATCTTCATCTTTTGAAGACTTTTATGAACCGTAATTATCTAATTACTGTTAATTGGTTGAGTGGGATGAGGGAGCACTACGGGTGTAGGAGGGCATGCATTGTGCTGCACATTCAGAACTCATCCTGGCACCACTGGGTGTACTACACAACTTGCTCAGGAAAATCAACAATTTACATGAAAACTTTTTTGATTGAATTTGCAGTTTTCATCTGTGGTTTAATAACTATTGCTGATTCTTTATGCCCTGTGCACGCTAACTTAGAAAAGTTGACTGGCTTCCTCTCATACTAATGAGATCTAGTAGAATCCATAGAATTTACAGTTTTACTTAATTTTCTACAGAAATATCTCTACTCTAAAAATTGCACAATGCAGCCCTGAAGCAACCCTGAAGCAGCTAATTTTTTGCATCCTGAATCCCAGGCACGTAGCAGAGGTCTAACTCTAATCAATTTGCCAAAATGGACTGTGTGAACCCATCATGAAGGCTTAAAAATTTCTGAAAATAGGAGTTTTGGCTCATGGTGGAGCCACACTGTTTTTGGATATATGATTTTAAGTATCTCTAGAACACTGCTGAATGGAAGGCATGGTCACCTCCAGGGGGAATTCTGGTAGTGTTGTGTCTCAAAGATTAACCCCTCCTCAAGCAGTTTAATGGGGGTGAGATGATCAGAAAACTATCAGTTAAGCACAGTAATACAGTTTTTGATACTCAACTTGGTGCCAGAACACTTTTGCAGGTATGAGTATTAAAATCTCATTTAAGCTCCATGCAACATGAAGAGCAAAATTACGTGCTCAACTAATTGTTACTTTGATCTAGCAGAACTTGAATGAGAGGCCGTGTGGTGAAGAGGGCTGTGAAGAGTCAGGTTTTTTTCTGCTGAAATTAAGAAAAAATTAACTCACGGAGTTAGAAAAATGGAATCCCTAATACATTGATCTTTGGTCAAATGCTTTCCTCTTCTGAGAAAACTGAATGTGAGGATTTTCAGATTTCTGGTGCATTAGGAAAAGGAATGGAAGGGAAAACAAATGGGAGCACCACTATCTGGCACATGTCATTACCTGCTCACCCAGGTGGGCGAGGCACAAACTGAGCCTAATAGCCCTCCTTTGTTTTCTAAAACACAGCCCGAGGTCCTAAACACATTACTTACTGTCCAGAAATCGGTGTTTCATTAAACAGCCACTTGGCTTATGAGCACCCACCGCAGTGACAGTTCTGTGGTGACAGTGCACACCACACAGCAGCAGCACTGATGCTGCAGGATTAACAGGCATGGCAGAGTTTGAAGAGCAGCCCAGATCTGTTTAATCCGGGAAGGATAGATACATCATTGCTGCCTACTCCTCATATCTCAGGTAACTGAGCCAGTAAAGTGTTGTTCCTCGGAGGCTGGAAGTGTTGGCATATGCACAGGTTCCTTCAGTAACAGGTGCCTGTGCCCAGTTAGCAAAATGCTGGCAAAGGGGAGCAGAGGGTTTTTTTAAGAGAATACAGCAAGGTGTGCTTTGGCACGGAGGAGCTTGGAGGGGGGAGAGAGTGACCTCAAAGAAATGAGAAGGGCAATCTGAATACAGAAGAAATACTGCTATCTGCACGTATATCACACTTATATTTTGCAACTCACTGTAGATGTGAAAATAGCCACTGCTTTTATTCTGTTTAGTTTCCTAGAAAAACTGAGATTAAGTGCCCTTTGGAATACCATTTCCACTTAATGACAAAAACACTGCTCTCACTATATTACTATTACTGCACTACTTCATGCTCTACATTTCAAACAAAATGCTATGCCCAAAATAGTTACTCTCATATTCTGTTTTGTAATTTTTCCCCCCCAAATTTCTGTTACAGGCTGGCTGTGCTTCCAGTGAAAGAGAAATTCCCATGTACAACTGGAACAGAGATGCTAACAATGTGTTAAGGGTCCAGAGTCTCAGCAGTGCTTATCAGAACTTTGAAATGTGCAGAGAGATTCAAACTGTCCATACCCTTTGTACCCTGGGCTTGATCAAACAGCTCTGACTCCTCCGTGACCAGGAGAGGCTCTTCCAGGATCTGTAACAGCACACAGCCAGCTGTAACTTTTGTTTACCCAACCTCAGCCTCCTTTGCAGAGGAGTGTAGGAATATCGAGTGATGACTTGGGGATTTTCCTCAGCAACCTCATAAACCCCCATCCTTCCAATGTTATTTAGAAACAATAACAACAAACTCAAAAACGGCTTGGATAGGACTTATATTCCTGTTCCAAACTTTCACTGTCAGTCTCACACCATAATTGCCCAGCATTCTATAGTGAAGAGCACAGACATACAATTGAAAGCTGTACAGAGACAAACTGTTCTACTTCCTCCATGTCTTGTAAAAGATTGGCCCGAATTTTTCAACAAATTGAACACTTGTTCTCATTCTATGTACCAACCTAAATAAATCTGAGAATTTCATGCTCTTTCTACTCTTTTTTTGCTATCTTGATGTTGACATCAGATTTATCACAAGAGTTTCTAGCCATCCATGATTAATTTTGTAAGCAGCACTATAGGACGATCAACAGTACATTCTCTTAATTTTACATCTGATCATCCAGCAAACATCATTTTCTCCTGAAGTGTTTTCCACAAAGAAATTTAAAAGTGGGAATTAATATGGTCTTGAATTAATTTCCCTCATCAACCAGATGGTTTAATTACTGGAACGGAAAGAGCCAAGAAGGAAGAGTCCTGGTTCCAAATTCAAAAGACTATAGACTGTAGCATCCCTTGTTAATTTCTTAGGTCTCAGTGAAACTCAGAGTATTAAAACATGTGTGGAGGAATTTCACTTAAAATGGCAATACTTTTTCTGCTCTCTTTCAAAGTGAAATCTATTAAATAAAAATGTCATTCTAAAATTTGGCTGTTTTCTACAGTACGAATATACTTGAATGTACAGACTTTTTCCAATGCAAGTTTTAAGTAGGAGAATAATGATAAAAGATAATGTAAATATCACTCCAGTGTCCCTTTCCATCTGTGACTCACACTGTTATGTGCTTATGAGCTCCACGTCTTGATATCCTGTGAAGCCTGCAGGTATTCTTCATATTTTATACATCTGAAGAGTCAAATTGTGGTTTTATTTTTTCTTTTTCCTTTCGTGGGCCACTCAAATTCACTACAGCTGGACAATCTTTTCTGAGTAACATTGCAAGATTACAAGATTACAACTTACATAAAAGTATGATAGTAAAAATGTAAGTTAAAAACTTTATTTCAACTTTATCTTTTTTATCTAGTGTGTTTAAAATCACAAGTACATATTTAATATCTGTGATTTTCTGGCATGTTAAAGCACAGCAATACGAAAGGATTCTTAGTCTACTCAGTTCCTACAGCACCATCTGAATTTCAGTGAACAGACTAATCGAGGCTGGAGTAAGGTAGCCTTCTCTACCTTGTTCTCTTGCTTCTTCATATTTTGGCCTTCCTGACTCTGACCAGATCTTACCTGGAGTATGTGGGAAGGATGGCCTCCTGCCCAGTGGCTGCTGTGATGTACTGCTCTGACAGTTGTGCTGCTGTCTCTTTTTGGTGTAAAGCAAAAACATTTTCTTAGTCTCTGCGTCCTGATTCTTGGAGAGTACATCTCAGTGTGCTGGGAGTTTTGATTAACATGCAAAGCGTTCAGACTCTTTACCAAAGGCAGCAGGGCAGAGCAGTGTTTTTCAGGTTGCATTGCAGGGGGAAGCTCATTAGATCTGCGATAAAGCTACCTGATAATCAAAGGCAACAGCTCCCATTGGCTTCTGTAGATTGAGCTGTAGCCCTGAATGAGCATAATCTCATTTATTAAGTCCTTCTTCATGGCCCTACTGTTCTTCTCTCTGGCTAGTGATTTGCTCTGGTTCTCCTTCTGATATGCTCCATAGTAGAAATATTCTCACAGAGATAAAACATATTACCTCCCCAAATGAAAACGCTCAAAGGAAGTAATCGTTTACGGCCATGACTTGAGAGGAAATATTTCATGATTCTGAGGTCATTTGCATTTGGATTAATCTCCAAAAGCTCAGCTGAACCTTCCTGCACTTACAAAGCTGCCTATAACTCCCACATTATCAAATAGGTTACGGTACTATACTTTTCACTTTGGGGATTTATCCTACTCAGAAATAGTAGACATTGCCTAAATCTCTCAGAGTGAAGTCCATTTGGGCATTTAAAGGATTGTATACTCAAAGAAGTTAAATGTTTCCCCTCAAGTATGCCTGGTGGGGTGGGATAAAAGCTTTATTGATATTCAGAAGATGCCTCTTTCTCAGAACCAATATTGCTTTAACTGAGTGTGAACATTCAACTACTGAGTGCAAGAAGAAGGACATGGAAACCACCCAAAGAGCCGGTCCAAAGTGAGGTGCCCAGCAGCACAAATTCCACCTGGAGGCTGGTCCCTGGTGTTGTGCCCCAGAGACTGACAGTGAGGCCAAATTAACCTCTCCACTAGCGCTGTGGGTGATGGGACAGCAAATACCCTGGGTAAATGTGCAGAAATGTAGCTCTGAGGAGCAACTAATGCAGTTAATTATTGAGTTGTCGTTCAAAAAGATCTCAACAGATTAAAGAAATGAGCAGGCAGGAACAAAATGGAGTTCAACAGAAAATGCAAACCCCATATCTGGGAAGGAATAACCCCATGCAGCACTACAGGCTTGACACCAACTGTCTTGAAAGCAGCTTTGCAGAAGAAGACCTGCAGGTCCTGGTGGTCAGCAAGCTGACCAGAGCCAGTGACACATCCTCGGGGTGCTGGAGGCTGAGACCATCCTAGGCTGCCTTAGGAAGAGCACTGCCAGCTGGTCAAGGGGGTGATCCTTCGCCTCCACTCTGCCTTGGTGAGGCACATCTGAGTGCTGTGCCCAGTTCTGGGTGTGAGAAGTTCTCCCAGTGTGAGACAGACATGAGTGTGTGCTGCAGGGAGCCAAAAAAAGGACACAAAAGTGAAGGGATCAGAGCATCCGGCAGACAAGGGGTGGCTGACGTTGCTGATCAGCCTGGAGAAGAGAAGGCTCAGGGAATATCACGCTAATGTCTATAAACACCCAGGAGAGTTAAGATGATGAAGTCAGACCCTTCTCAGAGCTATCCAATATCTGAAAGAGAAGTAATGGACACAAAAAAATACAAGACATATCATTGAAACAGTAAGGAAAAAAACACTTCTTGACTGTGAGGGTGGTGCAGATTTACCCCAGGGGGTGTGGAGTTTCCATCCTTGAGAATGTTCAACACTCAGACACAATCCTGAGCAATCTGTTCCAGCTGACCTTTCTTGAGCAGTAGGTTGTACTGAACCATCTCCAGAGGTTTCTGATCACCTCTTTTTGCAAACATATGACACAAAGGGTTTTGGTTTCTGTCACACAATGTTAATAAACACAATAATCCCTCCTGTTCCAACAAATGTGTCTAATTTAAAAATCCGAGATTAAAACTACCTATATTCCAATCTCTAAGTCGTAGTTCTTTTTGCATAATAGAAGAAACTGAGGATTAGAATGTCTCCACAAGTAAGGCATATGTACATCCACACTGATGTAAGAATATTTGTTCCTAAATTTTACTCTGACAGGGCACTGCCTTGTTAAAGACAGAATGGCTTTGCTATCTCTGAATGTTAAAGAACGAGGAGAAAAAACAAACAGCAAAATTGTTTTCCTATCCCCTCTCTTTGTGTTCTTTTCCTCTGAAAATGTTAATCCATATGCTCATTTTGTGTTCATAAGTCCATCCCACTCTCTCTCCTCTAATCTTTATTTGCTTTCTTTCCTGAAAAGTCTTTGTTAGGACATACCTAGGCTGATGGGAAAGACGCAAATCAGGAAACTTTATCTCTGAGCTCTGGCATTCACTTTAGTTAATTGAAATCTTACAGGTCTAACAAATCCACTTTTATTTCTCAAACTAGCTAAGAGGAAGTCACAAAAGCATCTTTGCACAATAAAAAGAAAAGAGCTGAATGTTATTTCTGACTGGATTGGCAATGAACTTTTTGTAAAAGAAAAAACTGCAAAGAATTTATAGTGGCCTCCAAGTAGGAATGTGTCATATTCTTAGCATGACGTGAGTGGTTACTACTATTTTGTACAAATACATTGCCCTGGAGAGATGGAACCATCATTTATTATGCTGGGAAGCTGTAGCTAAACCTCACACTTTCCATGGCGAGAGACAGTTTTCACTACAGCAATGCCCTTCTGTCACAGTAGGCAGCTTTCTCCTTTACTGCAAGATTCTCTGAGTTTGCAGTAATGTCTCTCTTTGAATATCTAATTTACAAAAATTCTCACAGAACTTCATCCTTGGTGCATCATCTTTACAGCGGAACAACTTCTAAGCTTTGGCTGCTCTGGTCTGCCTCCAGTTGGAGACATGGAAATTGAGGATATCCACAATAAAAAAAGGGAGAAAATTCCCAGGCTAAAATTCAAACTTTCGGCTACTTATTTCAAATTTCTGCCTGACCAAACACTTCTGTGAAAGAAACCAGAATCTTTGCTCAAATAAAAATAAATAATTTAAAAAAGATTAATACTATAAAGCTTAACACTCTATGAGATTCAAGTTGCTGAAACAAGTAATAGCCAGTCAGCTAAAAAACTGTACCAAACCTCTGGCATGCAACAGGCAATGGTTGCCACTTTGAAGTAACTCGGAGCTCAGGTATTCACTAGTCTTACCACACTACGCTTCCTTCCCTCTCCTCCAACAGAACAGCTTTTGGGTGCCTTGACTTTTCTTCCAGGCCCTATTGCCCTGTGACAGGGGAAGGAAAAGGATTTCTCCTGTGTTAGGAGAACTCAGTCAATGAAATTGTGCACTTTTGCTCAACGTTCAGCTTTCTACCAAACTAATGAAACTGAGCTTCACACTGACCAAGTGGACAGAGAGTAGGATACCAACAACAGTTTTACTGTAGTTAACTAAAGACAGACAAGTGAGATTTAACCTGTTCTCATCTATGGCAACCAGCAGCATTCACTAATTTTCCCCCCCGACTGAGTAGTGCTGTTGTGAAAAGCTTTGTACTTGGACTTCTGCACTTATGGCTTTTTCAACCACTGTTTTTCTTCCAATCACTTTGCTACCAGCTATCAAAATTCTGAGTGTTATAATGTCTGAATGTTTCTGTCCTAGGGTTCCCATGATTGTATAAGTACTAGGTTTCTTTTTCTAAAAAGTGGAAACTTAGCTGCAGAGAGAACTTTGAAAAAATAACTTGAAAAAAATCCGAAAGAATAATTATGAAACTGTGTCACATGGGAGTTCCTTTAAAATCACCATTTTAAAGCAAGTCTCAGCATTTTGAATGTCTGGCTTTAACAATATTGCTTAGCTGTACAGCATAAGAAAATTGTATTTCTCTAGGAACAACTCAATAGTTCATGTTTCAACACATCTTAATAATTAACTAGCACGGTTTGGGAACATAGGTCAGGCAAAGCTTCTCACTTATTTTGAGCAAAAATAACGTATACGAGGTTCTGATATGCCTAATACAAAAATAAAGCCTTATCCCTATGCAGTAATTCTTTCAGCAACTTTTTGGCTGAAGCAGCACGAATCTGTGTGACTGCTGAATGTGCAGACCCACCCACTTAAGAGTGCAGAATTCCCTTCCTATCCAGCCTTTCGGGTACAGACCGTGAAGGGAGGGACAGCTTTGGCCCTGGCTGCGGCTCCGGGCGCTGTTCGTGGTGCTGAAAAGAGACTCCCAGGGCACGGGCACCGGCACGAGCACTTGCAACTGCGAATTGTACTTGCAGCCTGCAGTCGAGTGACATCAAACAGCCTTTTAAACACATTTGCTCAAAAGATACTGTTTTAAACATAACTGTTCCATGACACAAGCGTGCAGATCTAAAAGTAATGTATATTCATGGATCACCCTTGGCTGACTCCATGCTATAGCACCTTTTGGTTCTAATAAACAAAGGGCTTTTTCTCTTGTAGATGACTGATTGAATAATGTGACTACCTGAACACATACAAGCACTACCAAGGTTGTGGATTTTTTGTATACTGAAGACAGTGAACCAAGTGACAGTTTTCTGACACCACTGATGGTATTTTTGTTCACTATCTACAACCTGTATAAATGCAGAGCACAAACCAGCTTGCTGAGTGAGGGGCTCTGTTTCTGAGCCTTTTCAGCACTATGCAAGACAAAAATTGCAAAAAATCCGAAGCTTTTCTTTTGGTTGGTTGTTTGTTTAAAAAACTTTGATGTTGTGTTCTTCCTTGTGAAAAGAACTGTCAAGTAAACTGGAGCAATGCAAGAGTTTGGAACCTTAGTAACACCACCATGATCAGAGTCAAAATTTCTGCAAAACTGCATACTTAAAAATAAAAAATCTTATGCAAATATTTTATTAAAAGGAGATTCTCCTTTTGATAACCAGTAGACATAAACATTAGGCATATCTACAGAAAAAGGTGTATTTTTGTTTCACAGCTCTAAGAATCTAGAAATACAAATATCAGAATTTTATATGGTCCCTGGGGAGAGAAAGCTCATCATAAACCACTCCCTCTGACCATCCCATCTGTTGCTTTACCTGCTCCTGCCCCAACATTCACTGACCTTCAAATGAAATAGCATTTCTGTTTACAGAGGGAGCCTCTTATTAAGTTCCCACTTGTCAGAGCATCTTTGTGAAAAGATGGGAATCAGAAGACCAGTGGGCAGCCACTGACTTCCAGTGGTGTTTTTACTATCTTTTTTGGTTTGGTTTTTTTAAATGTAAAATTCAAAATTGAGTTCTTCCCTGTACCACACCAAGCCCTAGGCAGAAGAGGGCCATCTGTCAGACTCCAACACACCCGCTATCAGCAGGCATATTTGAGCTGACAAAGGGGTCAAGGCTGCTGGGCAGAGTACTGCTCACAGAGGGAACGTGGCTCCGAATTTGCAGACACACTTAAGGAAAAGTTCTGGTGTCAAAGACTTGTGTTGCGCTCCCAGTGAGAAATAAGCCAAACTAATGAGGAAAAATATTGAAAGATATTCCAGGCTCTCCTATGCATCCAGTTTTTTCTATTTCAGCTTATTAGTCTTCATTCTGTGTCTCCCACAGCAGCCTTTGTCAGCACATGAATAATTAATGCTAATAGTCTCACCAGCTTCAGAGCGTAGTGCAAGACTCTTTGAGCAAATGTTGGTTGGGCTTGTCCTGTCTCTTCAAGCCTTTTCTTTCACATAAGAGATCCTACAGAAGAAAAGCTGTACTCTCCTTCTTTGTTGTTCCTTGAATAGGCAAATGTAGCAATAAGAATTGTGTGGTATCTCCTGGTATACAGATGTGGCCAGATCGTCTAATAAATGTGAACATTCAGTGAATGTCTAACACACTGCCAACTAATAGCTGGTTTTACCTTAATCTCTTTAAATCCACCCAGAAGATTATTTTTGTTGTTTTGGCATCACGTGGTCTCATAATATCATGGTTATACTTGTGTTACCCATGAAAACTTCATAAATTTTAAATGGAAAACAAAAAGCAGTGGAACTGTTTCAGTCACAAACTGTTTCTTATACACTCCCCAAATGGTTTTGTCCACTGAAGGTGTCAGCACAAAACAGACGGGCAAGAAGAACCGAACAGATCTGTTACGGCTGACTACGACTGCTAGTAGCAAACAAGCTCTCACTATTGCCCTGTATTTCTTCTACTTTTTAATCCCTTCTTGAATCCGTAATGGGAAACTGGAGTTACAATGACTTTTCTCCTTTTGGCTGTGACTATAAAAGAGGCATGGATAAAGTAAGCACCAAATCCTACCTTTGATAAACAGACTGCCAAGTTAGGTTGCAAATGCAAATACTACAAATAAGAGTTCAGTGAGATACATCTGATTTTTAAGTCTCAGCATGCCTTCCTCTCCAGGGCAGAATACAATTGTGGTTAGCAGGAACACATGAGGTTCCATTTAAGATCCATTTTATGAAAATGTGAGGAATTGTTAAAAACCATACCAGTTGAATTTTTCCCCTAGAGCTGAATAAAACACCATATTATTAACCAAAATTATGCCCATTTATCTAATTGGAAAAAAAAAAAAAAAGAACATGTCAAAATAGACCATCAGGAGTTTCATGGATTCTGACTCATATACAATAACCCCTCAAAATAAATCTCTTCTTAAATCTGCCAAGAAGAAGTCAAGTCACTCTTGACCACAATGAGAATGCACAAATAATAAATTTCCCAAGTCTCCAGAACCTAAAAATGCAAGTAATTTAATTTAAAAAAACACACATATTTTAGAATAAACAAATATAATATAAATCTATTTATGAAACATACTTAATATAGTTGTATCTGCATCTTTTTAATTTAGCATAAGCATAATAACATGACTTCTAGGCACTGGAACCCCACTAAAAAGGTTTGAAAAATTGTGTTTTAAAAGTAATCTGTACTACTGGCTGTACTTTTTAAGTATGACTACATCCTTCACTGTTGAGTCAATCAAGAAAATCTCTTGTGTTGATTTGAAATGGTTGTAAACTCAGAGAAAACACCAAAACAACCAGCTGATCAGATGGCTACTGGTTGTAGTAAAAAAGAGTAAATTCAGCAGAACTGAGGAGGTAACAGGACATTAGGACTGTTTTTCGAATAAACAGGAACATACCTTGTGGTAAGACACACAAACATCAGCCTGAGCATGTGCTTCAATCTGCTCCTGAACTTTGGACCGGAGTCCGGGTCTTTGTGTGACTGTTGTGAGCATCGGGCGGGGCAGGCAGCGTGAGACGGAGGCAGGCAGCTGCCGGGCAGCAGCACGGGGGGAAACAGCCTCACGCTCGCCGCGGTGGCTCCCAGAGGTGCCTGCCTTGCCAGTGTCCCCTAAACGGGACAACAGCCCAAGCCCCCACTCCTCCAGTGTGCTGTGATGCGGTTACTGACAGTCTGCTGTCCAGCCTTGACAAGGGTTTTGCTGGTCTGGATCGCTTCTTTCCTCCATCCCAGTACATAAATAAAAACCAGCCTATTATACAACACTCCACACATTTTGGTGACTTGTTTTTGTGTAAATTTTAATTGAGTAAACTTGAATTGGCTTAAAAGCAACAAAAAATCCTGACAGGCAGACCAGGAATTATATTGAAATTCATTTTGCCTGCTTAGTATACAAAGAATGATGACAGCATTGGCTTTAAGGAGATGATTATTTTCATAGTCCATAAGAGTGAATATTTGCTGAAGACACTTAGAAGAATTTCTTTTCATGAGTGAACTAATAAATTTTAATGAAGACAAGTGTGATATTTGGGGTTATACAATTAAAAGCAAACATATAGCATATTTAGCAAATTGAAATCCTACTAGCTGCATGTATAAAATATACATTTTTTAGTAGTATTTTGTAATTTTAAAAACTATGCACTCACATCTACTTTTAATTAAAGTTCTAAACTTGGATTTTTCTAGGTTTAATACCAGTACCCATAGCACCAAAAATGTAGATACTAAAAATATGAAAAGATTTATTAAATAGTCAAAATAAACAGCAATTTAGAAATGAACTCAAGCCTCGTCCAGAAAAAAACCACCACCACAAAAACAAATCCCAACCACTCACAATATAACATTCCATTAAACAGGAGGCAACACTGAAAGTTGGAACAAAGGAACTTCAAAGCAGGGGTCAAGAGGAATGTGGTCTGGGCCATAAAAAGGATGTGGCTGTTTTATATTTTAAGTGTAATAACTAAAATCTGTGGTCATACTTCCAGCTGTTTGCATCTGCTTGTAGAAGATATGAGATTTTTATTTCTTCTTGCTACTTACCACATCCACTGCTCTGTGGTCTAGTGAACTCTGCCAGTCTCACACAGTGACTTTGAAAATGTCTGCGCACACAGATGACTGCCCACCCTGACTCCTAGAACAATATGTTTGCTTTAAGACTCCTGCAAACACACAGGCCCTGATAACTAATAAAATGGGTCTTAAAAAGGTCTTAAAACAGAGAACATTGGCACCACACTAGTCTTGTAGCTTCCCTTGTGTTTTTTCACAGCAGTGTATAATACCCATCTTCAGCATACCTGATGGTTTCTGCAGCCCAGCAGACCCTTCACCAGTCCAAAGCAGCCCCACAATTTGAAGTTACTTCCCTTCCATTTCCCAGCATTACAAAGTGCCAGATTGTCAAGAATTCCCCTCTAAGAACAGGATTTTCCTCTGAAATCCCATATATTTAGATAAGCATTAAAAGTGACATAGCAGCACAAAGAAAAATTATGCTAATTGGGTATGTGGAAAAATCTCCACGCTGAGAACTAGGACTTCATTATCCCAGAGAACTTTTCAAGTGCCAAAAGATACTGTGCAGCATTCAAACACAACATGTTGACAGTCCAGGCAGGTCTGGGAGAAAGGCAGAAGAACAGCCAAGTAGGGAGCAGTGCAGTAAGACAAACCCAGAGCAGATGGGTAATACAAACAGCCAAAGGAAGATATCGCTGAAAGAAAATATTGTACCACCCTAATTCTTTACAAGTGCAAACCTCCTGTCTGTGCCCCACTGGAAAAATTACAGAAGTCCAGTAAAAATTTCCTGAAACACTGGTATAAAAGTTGCCATTTCCCCCCCTATATTAAACTCTCTCATGTTACCTATTTCTGCAAGTCCACATATACCTGTTCCAGTCTGGAAGATATATGGTCATTTCAGGAGAAATCTCGAATCTCATTTAATTCAGCAAGGTTATCAATAATTCTAAAGTCCTGTGTGTTAATTTTGCATACAATTGGAAGTGATTCCAAGTCAGGCATGTGAGGTTTTAAGCACTTTGCCTGAAATCGTTGGATATTTCCTTAAGAGAAGTCAGTCAAGCAATGTTGATTTTGGACTTGTCCTTTGAGCAATATAATCAGTAAAATGCTTCAAACCCCATGTAACAGCACTGTTATTGTGGGTTATACATTGTGATATTTTTCATAAACTACTCATTGTGTCTGCCCAGATAAAGCTAAGCCTCTCATGCTCTTTTTTGGCGAGCCAACTGCATTCAACCTACTAGATTAATGACACTTATAAATAAATAAAAGCCTACAATTTACTGTTAATAGAAGACCAGCTGGCATCCTACAGTGGAGCTGAAGGTGCAGCATGCACTGACAGAGATTGGTGAGAGGTTGCTGACTCATTTTTCATTTATTTTATGGGTGTTTTTCAGCACCAGGAGCTTACAAGCTATGATGCAGCTATCTCTGTCGGAGTGTTATCTCATCCTCATAACAGAAATCAGTAATTAAAGTTTAATATGCAGCATTGAGACTGTCTACATATCTCAAGGGACCATTAGAAGGAAATTAGCAAAGAACGAAGCAAGTTTGCTAGAAGGATTTGATAGCCAATTCTAAATTCATCTGCTTCGACTGGAAAATGGAAAATGCACGTCTGAGGCACCAGTCATGTGATTCCTGCAAGTTTTGTGTCTAAATAAAAACAGCACATGGCAAACTTTGAACTAGCCCCATGCAAACCCCTGCAACTGCCATGGATTTGTGGTGCAGGAGCTCCCTACTCTATCCTGATAACCCAAACTCCCCCAGTATAAAACACTGTCATGCAGAGCCGGGCGGAAGGAGAGCAGACAGGCAGCTGAAATTAGATGCTGATGGGATGCCAGGAGAAGATTGTTTCTAACGCCGTGCCATGCCAGGAGCTGAACAAGATGAAGCCCTTTTAGCTGAAATAAGATTCAACTTGTAGCACCTTTGGTCTTTTGTGCAAGAGAAAGGGTTTTTTGAAAGGTTATTCAAAATGTTCAAGTGTTTTGAAAGGTTGTAGGCTTATAGAAATCTCCTAAGTTTCAAGAATACTTCCCCACTCTGAGTTCTCATTGAGCTCTAGTGAAGGCAGTTTCTTACCTGCATTATTTATGCTTTGTACTCCCACCAAGCTATCTCTACTTATGCAAATCAAGCCATGCCAGCAAATTCTCTCTGTGCCCGAGATGACTTCTTCCCACATTTTCCAGTGCTTCCAGTTTGCAGAGCAGTAACCAAAGGGAATTATTTCTGCATCCTGGGTTATAGAATAAGCACTTCAGAGACATATTTCACAGGAGATTTTCTGACCGGGTTAGCAAAAAACCAGAAAGGCTTATTTAGCCTCGTCTACACTTCCATTTCTTCTAGATCAGCTTGTGTTACACAACTCTCTGCTGTGCATGGCTGCATGTGGTCATTGTACTAGCAAAAGTCTTCTATGCATAATTTCAAAATCAGCTTTTTTGCATGACGTCAAAGGGAGGTAGCATCAGGTCTTTGGGTTGGGAACTCTTTCACAGGCTTTTCTTCTCTGGAAGGAGAAGGTTTACATATTAGATTTCTGTTCCCTGCTTTCCTGTATTTCAGGAAAGAATGAAATCCAGCTGTATTGATTTCAAGCATGCAGTGATACTTGCAATATGGAACAAGAAGCTGAACTAAAAGAGTGCAAGACAGATTCAAGACACAGGCCTGATGTGCAGTGTCCAGCAGTCCAGGAGGCATTGATGTATCCTCCATCAGCTTCTGGGAAAGAGACATTCCTGCTGCTGGCCAGAATGGTAGTTGAAAGATTGTCTGGTTTGGAAAGCAGCTTGTACTTGTTGAGTTGCAGATCCCTGGCTAAGAGAAGACAATTGCTAGTTTGAGTCAAGTTGCTCAAATAAAGAAGTTTCAGGTATCAGCTACTAATCTGAGCAAATCAATGGCATTTTGATTAGTGCAACGGGAATTTGAAGAAAAATTGCCAGGTTAATAAATTGACTTTTCTTTTGAAAGTCCCCATGTATACAAGCTTATGTAAGCTTAATTGAAGTCAACAAAGTTCAACTTTTAAAAACAATGTAAACACCTTTCATAGGAGTCTAATTAATGATTATAGTCACCAGGGTAAGTTTTCCAGAAAATCAGAGAAAGACAGAGAGGCTTATGCCTTTGTTTGGCCTAAGTTTGTTCCTAAGTTATAGAAAACAAACAACAGCACAGAGAGAAAGTTTCTTTTTTCATTTGACACATTCTACTTCTAATGAATATATCAGTTTCGGCTTTAATGTGGTCACTAATTTTCATTTCAAATATAAAAGGCTTATGTCAACATTATTAAACATCCCAGAGAAGTAGAGGAACATGATTTTTTTACGAGGTCTTTTTTTTTTTTTTAAATAAGGATAAATACATGCCAGTTTTCTTTTCCTTGTTCTGGGAAATGCTTCACTTTTTCCAAAGTATTCTGTCTGTAATGCTGTTTGACATGAAGAAAGGAAGAGGAGGAATGGGATAAAATTGAAAGGCAAAGGATTTTTCTCCAGCAAAGAACTTCTATAAAAAGTGTCTGAATTTCAACAGAGTTTAAAACAAGTAATTTTCTTCCAAGCCCAGGACTTTGATGAAGAAGGTGCTGCCTACCAGAAGCAAAGAGCAAGGAAGACATTACACTGATCTGATTCCATTTGCCTAAACATGTTAGCCCAGGTATTTAATCAGTGAAACTCAATTGCTCCCACTGCTTGCTCAAGGAATAAGTCTTCCCCCTCTGGTACCAGACTGCAGGATTTTCCAGAGGCCTTAAGAATCCTCATCAACACCCTTAAAGCATCAGGAGCCCTGATGGCAGCAGTAAATAATAAACACATGAAGGGTTCCAAAAGACAAGCTTAGCTTATCTTCTCCTCAGGCCTTTTTATCTCCCCCATCTCACTGGTGGGGGTTTTATTAATTTCCACTAGATATCCTCCACTTTAGTCCCACAGTTGAACTCTGCAATATAGAGAAGGGGACAACACTATCATTTGTACAGGTAGAGAAAAAAGTCAGGAATTTGTGGGTTTTTTCCTCCTTGGGGCTTCACTTGACAGGAACACATTTAGGACACTTCCTTCTACTCTCAAATTCTCCACCTTCCCCCTTATATCTGCATAACAGTTTTTAATCTGACTCAGTTAACGTGCCATAAGAAAAAGTTTACATAGCATTGCTCTTTCCTTTCACTGTCTAAATGTTCTAACAATGATAGCATGACATATTGCTGAGCCCCTTATGTGTTTGCAAGCTGTCAGAGTTAAGTGGCAACTTGAGGGGGATGGCAAACTCCACCAAACCAGCCTGGGTACCAGTGGTCTGACCATTTCCTGGTATGTGTTCTGCCTGCAGCTGGCAGACAAATTTCATAGTTATCCATCCAAACATTTGGATCCCTCAAATTGATTTTTGTTCCCCTCTCCACCGCTATAACACAATATTTTGAACAGTTAATACACCAGAATTGATTTCTGATCTGTGCTTGCTTTATATAAATAATTTTATTTAAAAATATTAGCCTATAAAATAACTCACTGTCATTTCCCTGAGAACTCAGCTAATCGTTACACAGATTTATTTACACTGTGAGCCTTCAAGCTACTGTAATTTTCTCATTCTCCATTGAAGGCAATAAAAGAATATGCAGTAAGTGGTCTCTTCCACAACTTTTTTCTTACTTGTATTGTCACAATATTACAGTGTGTATAAGGGGGTAATTTCATTGCTACCTGCTTCAAGGACAACTTTATGAAGGTGAAAATCTCCACATCCAGAAGAGTTCACTATGGATGCAGACACAATATTTAAACTGCAACATTATAATTATCCAAAGCTTGCCATTTCATATTTTTACTTAACGTTTGTCGATGTAAGCTAGAAAAGATTAGTGTAAAGTTATTTTGTAATGAGCAAGATCACCCTTTGTGTTCACAGCTGATCAATAACAACTTACAGTGTGATAACTGATGCAAAAACTGTCTTACTTCTTGCTAATTTAATAGGGAATAAGGAGGGACTGTACCACTGTCACACTGAACAAATAAGCTTAAAGCTATTATTAATAGTGTTTGAAATAGAACTCTGAAAGTTTGTTCTGAAATCTTGCTTAAGCAAAGCTGAATTTACAACATAAAGTCACTGGAAACTGCCAAAAGCACATACAGCATTAAAAAAAAAAAATCCCTTTGTTTAGGATGAGCACAAACGGAATTTCATATTGCTTGGGAAGCTTTGTCTCATTTTTAGTCTCTCATGGCAATAAACTCTTCATGTGTCCACTAGTAGCCGAACACATATGCAGAACCAAATTCTCTCCCATTTGTAGCATTTCCTTGCAGGCATCCAACACACATCAGGCCAAAACAACCTGGTCCTGTTATGACAGAGCAGAGCCATCAGCAAGCCAGACTGTGCAGGAGAGCCCAACCCACTGTCGCCGATACTGTGCTGCCCACAGACGGCTCCGATGCAGCATCCTGGTGCCGGTGCCCCGCAATGACCCGAGGGTCCTTCCAGGAAAGCAACCAGTACTGCTGCTACAGGAGACTGGCTGAATTCGGCATAGACCCGAAACTCAAGATCATTGCCTAATAAAACAAAAAGCTTTGTGTGAGAGCGAGGAAAAGCATTTTCTGCACAAGCAGGGAAATAAAGCCTTTGCAAGCCTCCTGCTGCCGGGCACCATTTTGTGGAGATGGCAACATCTGAGGCATTGGAATAGCGAGGGCCTGGCAGAACGTCTGACAAAGAGCCACCATACTGTGGGTGTCAGAAGCCTCACATCAGCAAAATAGCATTCACCAGCTGGAGGCCCACAAGTGCCAGTTTTAATTATAAACTTTATTTTCAAATAGAGTTCACAGTTTGTACAGGGTACACTTCATGCCATCAGAGCATTTGAGCACTGCGCCGATCAAATTGGTGGCTTGCTATTTTCTTAGAAATAGAACTGTAGACCTAAAATCTTGTATTCATTCAGGAGAATAATAATCTTTTGCCGTTTGCCAAGGATCGTGTCATCCAGATGTGCAAGTAAAATACCTAATGATTTCTGTACACAGAGCTATTTTCCTCTGCTCTACTTTCACCTTTAGACTTGTGATTACTCCTTTCATATTTTTATTTCTTACAATGTTCTTAGTTCTACAAATTTAGTACACGTACATTCCCCTAAAACATTGATTTAAGTGTTTATTTTCGGATTGCCAAGGAGATTGTTGCTCAGTTTACCATACCTTGATTCCATTGTACTCATGCCACAACTCAGGAGACAGAAAATATGCACATGAAAAGAATTGGTCAGTCAGTTTGTGATTTCACCCGTGCTTTCCAACATTCATTTGGCACAAGTGTAACATTTCACTGCTGCTCTAGACTTTATTCTATTGTTTTATAACCATCCCTCTTCTTCCAAACCATTGCTGTAGTACATTTAACTAAGGGCTCCATTCTAAACTTTCTGTATTAACATTAGGAAGGTCTTAAAATGGTAATTTCTTCATATACTTATATAGACTCTTAGGTTCTTATGCATATATATACCTAAATATGCATATGTGCATAATATTATTCACACATTCTTTTGAATTGTCTTGGTATCATGATAATAGAACTTTGGAAACGATAAATATGGGTTTAAAAGGTACTATTTTTCCAGTGTATTCCAAATAATTCTGATCCACCAGAAAAATATCTGCCCAATTTTTGTTATCACAAATTATATCAATTCCTCCTTGCTACTCTAAGCTAGTTTGAAACAGCATGGAAATAGGTTTCAGGTAAGGAACTCTCCTGACACAAGCTGCATCATGATACTTTTAGAAAGTAGAATCTGATGTAAAAAAAATTACAACCAGTTTATTCCATAAGCTGAAAAATTATGCACTGCTGATCACCTATGGTGAACAGATCTCATGCATTAATTAACGGCTTCTTAAACTCTCCATTTAGATTAATGGAGGAAATTCCACTAGAGATGAAAACTGTCTCACTGCAAAATAAAGCATCTGAGTGACAGCCTGATAATCTACATTAAAAAAAAATAGAGGAGATATGAATGAAAGGACAGAGGCATATCAGATGTATGCTGTCAAAAAATCTCTTCTAGAACTTGCTTCACTTAATTCCTTTATAACACCCTGACAGGGATGATGTATCATTTAGTACTTTAAAAGATTCTCCAGCAAGCCAGAAAAGTGACGAGCGGCTCTTGTGACCCTGGCACCCAGAATAATTATGATTATCTGCACTATTTAGCCTGAAAGGAATCGGACACTGTTCATGCTCTGTTAGTTCAGCTATGATGTTTGATAATCTATACACACAAGTCATTGGAGGTCACTCAACCTTAGAGTACTTCAAGCACACTTAGTTAGCCTTTACTGAATGGTAAAGTGCAAGTGGCCCATTTCTATTGCCATGACACTACTGAAGGAGTGGAACTGCTGAAGGATGAAAATAATTTCATTTTATGTCTGCTATGTAGGGAGATTTGAATACACTCAGTTGTTTGGTTGGACTGTAAATATGAAATGCCTGCTAGGATGTCGAGAGAAGTGAAAACCAAGCAGATGGAAAATGAAGCTGAAGAAAATTAAGCTGATTCTGTGTAACTGGTTAGAAATATAAACAGAATCTTCCCCTTCACCCAAAAACAGACAAAATCCCCAACTGTATAAGCATTCCTTAGCTACAAGTTTGCCTTAATTGAGTAACAAAAGCCTCACAATGGTTCTGTACATGTCTTTTAGAAAGCAAATACAAAGGTAGCTTCTTGGTTGCATGATTAATGTATTTTTATTAAATTGAAGTCACACTGGAATTTGACAGCCATATTAGAAGGTGTTATTAAAAGAAAGTGTTATATAAAAAAATGGACCAACAAACCACGAGTTCATGTTTAAATGTAAATAAACATTTAAATTTAAAAAACACAGTGGAACAACTACCCGTGTAGACCTTGTAAACAGACTTGTGGATATTTTACTGGACTTCCATCCACAAGGGAAGTTATGGCCTCCTCACACGGGGAAAAAAGAGGCACATCAAAAGAGGCCCTTCTCAATGAGAAAATGCTTTTTAATAGATCTATGCTCGCTGAAAACCATGATACATTTTCTGGCCACTTTGGAGAGCAGATCCACTTGATCTTACAGAGATGATGCCTTTTTCACTGTTTCACATGTACAGAAAGTGTCAGATGGAACAGGCACAAGAATATTTTTCCAAGACCAATTTCACATTCTGGATTTGAAAAAATACAATTCAGAACAAAAGTTAAAAGATTACATATAGTTCTCCAGCTTTTACGGTACCAACTTTTCCCGAAATCAATATTCTCACACTAATGCAAAAAGAAGAATGTGGAGACTCAGCCCTCAGTATCAATTCATCTCTATGACATGAGTGTGTTTGTAACAGCAAAAAACTTCGCAATTTATAATCTCTTTACAAGTGCAGTATAACCTTTTAAGACAGTGTATTTCTGTGGTAGTCTTTGTTGTTGCAAATTCTGCTTCTACGGCAAAAAATCCTCCAAAACAAACAAACAAAACAAACAAAACCATGGTAGTAAAGCCGCAATTCCTTCTTTGCAAACCATCTTCCCTGTGTGCACAACTGCCCACTTCCAGTGTTTTCCACCCTCTCAGCCTGGGTGAACCAATGCTGGGAGAACGAGGCTCTTCGGACCCTGCATGTGTCATCTCTAACTGCTTTGCTTACCGAGTGGTAATTACTGAGGCCAACCCAGGCACACCAAAAATTTCACAAAACATCATTCTGGGTAAGCTGGAAGTGCCACTAAGAACAGTCTGAAAAGGTTTTTCCTCCTCCTCAAAACTTTAAACCAGCAGCAGATTGGTATTCCTTTGTTTTATGTTTCATCCCTACCACCCTTCATATGTTAAGTTTATAAGAATCTCAGTCTTAGGACAAAGAGCTGATTTTTTTTTTTTTTTTTTTTGCTTCGTGAAATAACCTCATTCTCAATATTTGTTGTAAAATTATTACTTATAACAAAACTAAACACACACAGAGTTCTGCTGAAGCTTTATGGTGGCAAGATGGTGTATTTAAATCAGAGGCTGAAAAAAGATCAATACACAATTATTTTTAAATACATCTATGTTATTCTGTTTTTCTTTGGATTTCTCTATTCATCTTGAATTAATTTTCTTTATGCAATAGTTATAATGCCATTATTGGGTTTTGTATCTGAAATACTTTAAAATAGAAAGAACACCAAGTATTTTAATATATTATAAGGAAATCTATATCCAGGTAACAGATCAAAGCTGTATATTTCATTTTTACAACCAAATAAAATTGCATATGCCTTAGTTTAGCACAAATAATTCATGCCGTGGCAAAGAATGGTATAAAAGAGCTGTCAGACAAGGATGCAGGTGTTCCTTTTTTTTTGTTCTATTTAAAGCAGTACATTTTCTGTTCTATCAAGTACCTGTGATCACTAAGAAAAATATTAATACCTCAACATTTATCCCAGAGTGGCCATGTGCACTGTGCCTGCATTTCTATTGATGAAAACCCTTTCACTGGGCTCAGTCAGTAGCAGAGCCTGCTGTTGTAGCTTCCAGCCTAGACATGTACTCCGAACAACTTCCCGGTCAACGACCTTAGAACAGTGTTGGAAAAAGAGGTTATGCACCTTCATCTAACTCTCTTTTTCATCATACAAGCCAGTTTGTTCTGGGTTTGGGTTTTTTTCCTATGGTAGAATAAAGAAGGAAAAATTTGCCAGCAATTATTTTTCAAGAATTGGTCTCTTCTCACTACTGGCCATAATACAGCTCCAGTATTTATGAAAAGCTTACAGATATATTGAATTTTCTTATATTATGGATTTTTTTTATTTTGAAGGGTTTCTCATCTGGCACAGAAATTTGATTGTTCCACCTCAAGTTTCAGAGACTGCAAATTAAGAACAAACTGTAATGTGCTCAAGGGCTAAAAGACTTTCTCCCCAAACTCAGAAAGAAGAAAATAAGTATGGCAAAAGTAAATTTAATCATTTCAGTCTTTATCTAAATTTGATATTTCTTTCTCCTCCCCTCAGTCTTCCTCATTAACCTTCTCCCATAAAATTTTTTTAAGTCAAGGAATAATAAAAATTCAAATGTAAGACATTAAAAACTAAAGTGCACCTCAGCACAAATATGACAATTCACCTACCCTTGTACCGATCAAAATTCAAATCAGCTTGAGATTTTAAGCAGTGTCACTTTCTCACTCTTACTGTCCCCTCACATTATATTACCCCAGTTCATCAAGCACCACCAACAGTTTTCAGATATGTAGACAAAAACTCTTATTTCTCATAGATCCCAGGAGCTCCCTTTATGGTACCAGAAAGCAGAGTTTGATGACAGTGAGCTTGCTCAGCATCTTTCTTCTCCACTACCCTCAAAAGAGGAGTAACAAGGTGCAGAAAGAAGATATGACAGCCAAAGAAAATAGGGTGATTATCACTCAAGGGAGCAGGAGACATTTTTGTTTAATCACAGCTTTGTTTAAGTAGCATCGAACTCTTCATGCAATGTTATAAACTTTTAATTGCTCTATTGCCTTACTTTCCAAGGAAACATCAACTTGAATATCACCAAACAGCTCCAGTTGTTGACAGAGAAGTGAGAGAGATTAGGAACATAAATAAAATTAGCTATGAGGGGGAAAAGCAAATCAGAAATTGAGTCACTATCAATGAAAACTACGGCTGTTGGTAGTAGAGACAAAAAACCCCAGAGCCTAAACCAGTGAAAACAGTTCAGAGTAGTAAGGCTTTTATGCAGCAGATACTATGAAAGAGTTCAGATTTATGAGGAGAGCTTGATTTACAATCATAAATGGAAAAGGTCTATGGGCACAATGGAGGACAAAGTGACCGGACAAAAGACAG
This sequence comes from Mystacornis crossleyi, assembly GCA_013400655.1. Taxonomy (NCBI): domain Eukaryota; kingdom Metazoa; phylum Chordata; class Aves; order Passeriformes; family Timaliidae; genus Mystacornis; species Mystacornis crossleyi. The sequence goes on along the minus strand of VYZQ01062405.1, from coordinate 69,297 downwards.
ACATCTTTAGTTACAGGTTCAGTCACTCATCCTATAAAGAATATAATTTTTTAAGATTTAGGGTATGTTTTTTCTTGTTACTGTGATGGTCTAAGTGAGGAAGATTTGTTAAAATAAAAATCAGATAACAGATTATAATCTAAGGGAAAAACCTACCAGCTTTTGGACACAAGCCTTCCTAACTTCCTACATAATCAATCATAATTCTAAAACACATGACCCTCCAAGCAAAATGCGTCAATACTGTTCTTCAAGAGTGACAAAACTGGGAAAAAAGCAGCCTGTGATATATTTTCTATTTCACCCACATAAGAGCAAATCTCAATTTATTTCTATCACACTACTGATGTCCTTGTCAGCTGTTACTGGTCATTAACATCTTAGTTATTTCAAATAACCTTTCCATTCAATTGCTTCCTCACTCTTCACAACAATACTTCATGTGGCTGTTACTGGAATTAATGATCACTTTTTAAAAAAGAGTTTGGCAATTATTTGTGACTTTTGACTAGGCAGCAAGCAAGCAACAAGGCTGAACTTAAGACTCTCAGGCCGTTACATATTTATCATTAAATTTCACAGAATACCAGGTTGGAAGAGATCTGAAGGATCATCTGGTCCAGCCTTTCTTGGCAGAAGCAGAGTCTAGACCGGATGGCTCAGCAGCCTGTCCAGCAGCACCTTGAAAGTGTCCAATACTGTGGAATGTACCACTTTCCTGGGAAGGTTATTCCAACGGCTGAATGCTGTGAAAAGTTTTCCTCTTGCATCTAATTGGAATCTTCCCAGAAGCCTGGTTTATCAAGACTTATTCTGGTATGGGAAATCTCTTACTGGTCTTGTGTTTAGACATCTTAGACAGCTTTTTAGGCAATACTGGTATCTTGAACTAGAACAGACAATAAATAGCATAACAGAGAATCCTATATATGTTTGAGGTCCATAGCAGATAGTCTTCCTCTTCCTTTGCCTCCTCTCCTTGACTATCAATGATGTTAGGAAAACTCAAAATCTCAATCTTATACTGCAATAATTTCTCTGCCGCAAACAACAGGCAGCTTAGGTACACAGCACAATTTCATTATCAGAGTCGCTTTATACCAGGCTCATTTTCCATTATTCTCTCAAACCCAAGACAGGATGTCCTGTGGTTTTAAGGGAAAGACATTTTCAGCTGGCATTTGTGGCTAACAAAAGACTGTCTCTGTGCACAGTATCACAGAAAAATTGTTTTGCTTTTGCCTCGCAGAAGTGTTAGCTACAAACCCTGTCAACAAAAACTGCCTGGTTTTTGCTAGCAGCACAGCCACGCTCGGGTTTCACTTTGCTGAGGGCTTTGCCACATTCCAGCAGAACTGTAATCGGGCTTGTTTGTGCCGGTGGGGAGAAGGAGGTCTGCCACGCCACATGGCACTTGGAGCTGCTGCCACACGCAAGCCATTCGCATTCTGTTTGCGAGCTTCCAAGTTAAGCTGTGTTTTAATACAAAAATGAACGCAGGGGTTTGGGTTTTTCCTGCTGCATTTAGCAGAGATTACAGCAGGCACCTTGCAACCAAAACCCAGCCACCGTAAAGATGCAGAGACATTGGGAGAAGCTGCAATGCCACAGGAGCACGAACTTGCATTTAACACCAGTGAACAGATAATGCCCAAAGGGAAGCATGCTTTGGAGCATTCCTTAAGGCAGAAAGCACATGGACTACAGACAGTACACACCTCCAAATATCTTCTGTGTGGTTATCAGGCAGATTTACTGTGAACGAAAGTAAGGAGGCATCTTTCAATGCTTTTGTCATCATTCTGATAAACTAGTGCTTCTTAATTCTTGCAGATGCCTTATGAAAACTCCTACCTGCATTCACTGATTGTAATAATAACAATAATATTGTTAAGACTCACCCAACTACTCTAAGTGTCATTTTGGTAATTGATGATACATAAGAAATCTTATCAACAAATACATGTATATTATTCACCACCTATAGGGTAATCCCAGTTTTAAGGCTGAGGAAAATGAACTAGATCAATATTACTGAAATCCTCTCCAAGATGTGGAGAACCAAGTAGCTCACTGAGATCACATGACAATAATAATTTACATTCATTATCATGATCATTGGAGTCTCTATTATATCCTGTACACTTTAGTTTTCACATGCATGTGTCACACACTTCAACATCAGGAAAAAAAACCCAAACTCCAAACACCTTTCAGGCAGGATGACTTTTCCTGACGATCTTTGCCCCAAACCCACAAATTACAGGCTTTTTCAACCCAGTTGTGCCAGGAGACATGAATCAGATAAGCCATCACACATTTCCATCCTCACAGACAAGTTGGGCAACACTTAAAACAGAGTTTCAGCCCCTTACAAATTGCTTGGTGACTTAGGAAATTTGGGTCCTTCTATTGACTGATCCCGTGGAGAACAAGTACAGCAAAGTGGAGTCGTGTGTTTGTGCTATGGCAGTGTGTCAGCCATGCCATTTTTCTCACAGCAGCACAAATCTGTAATTTTTTAAGCCCCTGACAGATGCAGAAGGTGTATAGAAGATTCCCCTGCTCTCTCTGGCAGAAATAAGACCTTTAAAAATGGACAAAAGCTTGGGAAAAAAAATGTTCTATATGTTTCTAGGCTGATTAATCAATATTTAATTATTTAGAAGCTCTAAATGGCTATCTCTGGCTGGCATGGGTACAAAACATGTTATCATCTATCAATAGAGGTCAGGAAATCAGATCTTAAGCATGTAGCAGGGCACTGCTCTGCAGAGAAAGTGTTTACTCCATTTGCTGCACTTTACCATTTCATTTCATCAAAGGTGTTTATGTCACACTTAATGAGATAAGGGACAGCAGAGGCCTCAATAGCAGGTCTTAGCACTGTCTGATAAGTGCAGCAATCTGGGAATAAACACTGCTTTGCAGAAACCATTTTTTAGCGCCCTAATAAAGTAATCTTAGGCCTTAGTAGAAATTGGTTAATTGGATCATCTATGTTTTGTTCTGGGAGTAAAATGTGTATTACTATGATTAATTCATCAGAGAGGATTCTTACTGCAGTTAATTTGATAGTTTTGAACCAAGGCATCACACTGCTGAGAGGCTATTGTGCTTCTCCAGAGTTTATGTACTAAAGCCTCAAAACATTTCTGCCCTGCTAAAGGTGCCAGAATTTTTCTGATCCTCTGGATATAATGAGTTTCTTCTTGATTCAGCTCGTGGTCAGCTCAGCCACTGCTCCCCAGAGCTTGGAGCTAATTCACAGCAGTTCTGTGAATGTGAAGAGATGGGAACACCCAGTGTATCCAAAATGGTGTGCCAAGTTCTTTCCAGTTCTTTTTACATCTCTCCAAGCAGCAGATAAGCTTTTTTCTATATTCACCACAACTTGAAAGGCTCAGAAAAATGGTGGCACTGGCCTCCCTCTAGTCAGTAGCTACTAAAGGGATGTGCTCCACAGCTGCTTGACAAGCTCAGACAGCTGACACAGTCCAGCAGTTTTTTAGGTCTTTTGGATGCAGCTTTTTAGCGACTGATCTGCCCTGAAAGTCTCACCTGCTAGTGAACCCAGCTGCAGCCATTTGGGTACTGGGTCTTATATACATATTTTAACTCTTAAACACGTGTATCTTCAGCAAATACTGTTGAAGTGTCCACGTGGCAGAAATTAGCTGCTTATCTGCTGTGAGAATGCCTACAGACAATGGGCACTTGTGATACAAACAAGAGACAGATTGAAATTCCATTTTACTGAGGCAAAGAAAACAAATCTTTTACTGTCCATCTCAAATAAGATTATGATACCCTTTCAAGAAAGCAGTCTCAGAATAACAATGTCTTCTTATACCTTCTGAGATCTCTAGATAAAAGTTACTAAACACTAATATTAGCTGTAATGTAACATTACTGAAAGACTTGTACTAAACTTTATTGGACTAGGTGCTGTACTAGTACACAGCTAGAAAATCATTTTTTGCCTGGAATAAACTGGCCCGTAGACTGGGCTGCTGGGAAATCAACACGCACAGATATAAGGGTAAAGCAAACAGTGACTTCTCTCATCATGGCTAGTCTAGCTCTAACTCTCATGTGTTCCATCTAAGTCATAAATCTTTAACCCTGTAAGCTAGTGAGAAGCAAGGACTAACTGAATTATTTATTAATCCTTAAGTCAAATCCGAATATTCTACATATCTTCCCTTCTTGGGATTTGACATGTTCTGAACAAGGAAAAGTTTTCTTTTACAGACAGGAAAACTTTCCACTGCTCTCAAAGTTTATGTGCTTGTTAAATAGGCTGTAATAATTAAATGCATACACATGCTTGAATGATAAATTTTAGTAATAAGTGCACTGGGACTTACCATGACCTTATCAAGTGGGGCTAGCCAGTCATTAATTCAGATAACGCAATTTATTATCATAATCTTTCGCTTATACTATTGTAGGGCATATGATTTATCCTAATTTGCATATGCAGATTGAGATGCAATCATTTCATTAATTTTAATGCTTTTTCTTAATCCCATCAAGATTAACACTTTGTCTAAAAGTTCTGTACAACACACTTGCAACTGCCCATTAATGTATTATCCTAATATTAGTATGGGAGAATTATAATGAACAAAGTGCATTAATTTGAATGTACTAGTTCCAGATGAGAAACTGCACCAATTGGGCATATACATAATTATCTTTTTTTTCTTTTTTTTTTTTACATATAGGTACTTGCATTTGTTGGGAACACTGCGGTTCCTGTACACGCTGTGGGCATTGCTTCAGGCAGGAATTTGGGGGCCGTCTCTGACCCTGTCTATAACCACTGCCAGAGAGACCATGCCGCATCTTACACATCACCACCAAATATTTGACTTTCCTCTTTTGCAGTAAGACACGCAGTGGCAGAGTCAACCATTCATTAATACTTCAAAAGTGAGGACTCACATAAAGCAGATGCTTTAAATTTTGTTTACCGACTACAGATTAGGAACAGAGGCATCATGTTAATTCACGTGTACTGTTCCATTGAATCATTATCTTTATTCTAATATTTGCATTGATTCAACCTAATGCCATCTTCATTTTATACAGACTGTGTGTACCTGAGTGTATAAATGTATTTATTTGAATGCAGGGCAAGTAACTACATTTCATTTACAAAATGAAGAATGAATGTGTAGCAAGCAGATTTTTTTAATTGTTGAAACTCAGATCATGTTAATTTGCTAAAACTGCTGAACAGACATTAGATAGGAATTTCAGTAATCAATGCTATCCACAGATACCAGTAAAATCAAAGCAAAGGTTAAATTCAATTTACCATTTTGTTGGAAAGGAAGTTTGATTTTTAAGCATGTTGGCAGAAGAGAACCTAAAATTAAAAACTTTCAGAAAAATGTCTAGAGATGCTTCCTTATATTATTTTGTTTAGTGAAGAAAAATAATAAAGTGTCTGGATGTATTGCTTGTTTTCCTACATTGCCATAGATGAGAACCAGCAGCTGAAATACAGTGTTTCATTGTACTTTTATATTTTTAACCAGATTCAAGGTTTGACCCATTTAAGTATATGCAAGAGGAAATACACCAAGCATTGAAATATATTAAGCATCCTAATTAGGCAGTGAGGATTTATCGGTGATGAGTAGGTTTTCCTCAAGCAAGTAAATATACATTATGTCCCTAGTTCTACTGGAGATGCTTAAGGTAATAGATTTGGGCCAACATGTTTTATTCATGACTTAAAGCCGGTGTTATTTTCCAGTGGGAAAAAGCAATTGTAGGTTTGAGTAATTACTATATTACTCTAACCTTTTGCTATTATTAGCTATCTGGGATAATATTGAGGATTTCAACTTCATTCAGGCCTCCGCAGAGTTCAAAGGACTCTTTCTGCTCTCCTTGTTCCTTCCCAGGCTGTTTCTAAAACTTGTCAATGCTTTCTGCCAAGGCTTAATCAGAATTTCAGTCAGTCAGGGGAAGAGAGGGTGTGTAGATCACTTTGACATGGACGTTAAGTACCACCGCCTGCAATTCTCACCCAAGTGCATTTTTGTTAGGGTTTGTTTTCAGTTTTGCTACTTTCATCAGTGATATTTGTTTTTTCATTCCAAGTTAGCCTTATCCCAAAATTATTTATTTATTTTTTAACTAAACAACCTACTGACACTGCAGGCACTTCAAAGGCACACTAAGCAGACTGCGGTTGTGAGGTTCTGGGGAATGCACAGCAGGGTCAGGTGCAGTCGCAGTATCATTACTGTACAGAAGAAAAAAGAACCGAAAAAAAAAATCAGTGTGGTATTACAGGACACCTATACTTTGGAGGTATAGGACTGTACAAATTTATCTCGATCTTTATGAAAAATATCTTGTGATATCTGGAAAAAACTTTCAACAACGTGCATACAATTTTAAATGTTTCTTGCCTAATAAGAACATTTTAATGAGAGCACACAAATTTGTCAGCTTTGGTACAGAAGAACTTAATTTCACATAGATTTTGCACCGCATAATAGTTAACCTTGAGTTAAGCTGTGGCTTCCTTCATTCTCTTCCGTGTTTATTTTTATGAACACCAAGTACTCAAAATGATTCTTGTATGTGTAGCTCACCCCCCTGGACATTCCAGGCACCTGGAAATACGTCTCCTACTAATCCCACCACTGGTAAGGGCAGAGCAGAGGCATCGAGCCACCTCGGCAGTGGTGTTCAGTCACTTTAGTTTAGTTTAGACGAGTCATTAGCTCCTGTTCTAGCTCATCGGGAACCTATGAAAGCCTGTGCTCATTGGCACCAGTTCCACCTCAGCCACACCAGAACAAGCCAGCTCAATGCTTCCTCCTGCTGGACTGCCACCAGCAGCCACCCAGGCGATCCCCAGCATCCCGGTACCGGCATCCATTCGGTGCTCACAGCGGCTCAACCACCGCTCTACACCGGATAATAAGGCTTCGTTTGCTTATAAATGGCACTGAAACCCTTCCCCCTGAACCAAAAACACAGCATGTAGGACATAAATGGGATTTTAAAAGGTGGCAGAATACTCTTTGATCTGAACACATGCAAAATCCTACTGATTAGCATCTTTTAGGACAAGATACAAAAGAGAAAATTGAGAATACCAAGATATAGATCAAACTCTTCCATAGTACATGCTGCCATACTGAAAGAGTATAAAAAGAACATATTTTTTTACTGTAGAGGATTGATCTTTTTTATGTTAACTACAAGCTTTAATTAAAATTTCAGGTGCTATTGTCATGTAACATAATTAAGAAGAAAAAACACTACTCGAGTTTAGAGAAGATAGAACATTTATGGCTTGTTTCCTTGTTTTTAAGTAGTAGCAGGAAAATCCCTTACAAGTGAAAGAACATTTCCAACCACTGGACTGTTGGGATGTTTTTTGTATTATCCTAAAAGCCCCTTTAAATTTGTTCCATAACATCCGGGGTGTTAAATTTCTCAGCTTTATGTCAGGCTGACTGCAAGGAAACCAGTCTTTTCTTTCCTTCCCTCAGTCAGACATGCTTATAAATGTAGGTTTTTTTCCTTATGGATCCTCAGAAGCTTACACTATCCCCTTGCAGTATGTTTTATTTTATGGCCTTACTATGGATTTTTCAA